>CM023449.1:7164737-7284737 GCA_013339765.2 Haemaphysalis longicornis | reverse complement strand
TGAGATGAGAGCTGACCTCATATAAATTGTACTATCATAAATAAATCTAGTAGCAGCAGCATAGCCTCTGTACGTTCCCTGACTGCTTTTCACTGGCTGGTCGGAAAGGTGCGGCAGCTGCGCACCTCAACACAATGACGGCACGCTTTTCTAAAGGGGCAGTTAAATGCACTGAATTGATAATGCATACATGATAGTACTTAAGGCAAGCATGAGCGAGCCCTTACATTTGACGTACAAATTGCTGAAAATTTGAGATAGCCCTTCTCATCCGATCTCCTTGCATGCTCCTAGCCTTCGGTTCCGTTTCACACAGGCTGGGAGAACTACGTCATTTCCATTCCATTGGTCTTTCCAGGTAATGTCACAGGGGAAGTCACAGGTATTCTTCTTCTTGCGAGACTGTTTCAGTTCTGTCACAAGTAACAAATTGGTAACAAAGACGAGATGGCGCCACTTTTCGGGATAGTACACCTATTTAGGAGCCCAACACCTGGTTCTGAAAGACAGCGGCGAGCTGCAGTGCATGCTTAATTGTGCTGTCTGCGTTGCGAATGAACCAATATTGCTTAATTCTGTAGGGTAGTCTGAAACAAGGACTTCGACAGCAGGAACTTTAGTTTAGCATGAAGCGCGAGCTCCTCGTCTACTTGGCGGTAAAGAATAGCCCTTGCTGAGTCGTTGGTTCCAAAGCCAATCTTGGCGCTCATCTTTGGCTGCCGTTTTTTTAAGTGGCCATAAACAAAGGTGATGCAACCCAAACACAATGACAGAACTAAGAAGATTTAGATAGGAGTGCGCAAGGCCAGGACAGGCGAGTAACGTAGGTTCACATGGAAGACTAATGTGTGGACAACTACCAGAGGTACAGCGGTCCAACTAGACGAACGTGCATTCATGTGATTTGTTATCACGAGTGTAATTACGGTGGCGAGGGAGAAGTTTTAAATACTGGCGACTACTGAATGTGGGGCGCGCTTTTCCCGCTTTGATGTGTAGGCTCTGTATGGAGCACTCTTTAAAAAAAAAAAGGTTGCGGCATTCAGTAACGGAACACTAACAAGTCATTTTTCCCAGTACACACTAGGTACTCGAGGTAGTAAATGCAGCACTAGTCAGGGTTACAACTGAGGCAGGCAGTAAGCACCGCTACCTTCACTAGTAAAGTCCTAGCGATAACACCCTTCTGAGCTACATCGTTTTACTAACTGGCCATGCATAACCGAGTCATAAGCACGACCTGAATCGAGTGCATACTACTTCCTACACTTAGTTAATTTCCTACCCATGCAGTTGCTAGTGGCAGAGCCTACGTACCGTACCGCGGGTTAGAAAGGTTCGTGAGGAGTTAGTGAATACCGTACCGCGGGGTAGTAAGGTTCGTAAGGAGTTAGTGAATACGGCCGTCACTACCCTTTTACTAGCATTTTTTATAAAGAGTGAATGTGTGTTATGGGAACATACCGTATTTAGCGTGCTCCAGTGCAGCGAGGCATTTCTCAAGGCAACTGCGGGTGGGGTTGCCAGACGTCGAATATCCGGGCTGCTGTGAAGCGTGCGATTTTAGGAACATGGTTAGACAGTGCACGGTGTCCATAAAAGCAACGCAAGAGACAGCCTTGCTCACTAACAGACGGTGTGGGTAAGGGATGAACGCATGTGTCACATCCATGCACAGATACACCTTCACTTCCCCTTGTCCTTTTGACCTCGACAATGTCTTAGCTGTATACGTATGCCATTTTGTTAGACTGGGCAGAAACTCGGAATCCGAGCTCTTCCTCTCTTTAGCCTCCTATATAGAAAATACACTCCCGTATGCTAACATATCAAAATACTAACACGTAAAAAGCGCTCAGTAACAGACGTGAGATGAAATGAGACTCATTTAATTAAAAAAATCTGCAAGGAATAAGTGTATTATTTCATCGTTTCTGCGCACTACTAAAGAGTAATACGTGGTGTACTCACGAAGGGCTCAGAGGGCAACCTTTGCGCGAACGTCGTGGCCAGCGAGATTGGCGGAACGACGGCGCGCGACGTCCACTGGTCGGCCTCCTGGCCGGCATGGATGGCCTTCGTGTCGAAATGAAACGTCGCATAGTCCAGATGGTGCTCGTCTGAGTTGGTGCCAGCCATAATTCTCAAACAACAACCTCACGCAAGTACCAGGCACTTCGTTGCGTTTGACTCTGCTGTATACATTAGCTCTGCATGCCCCTCAAATTGCGTCGTCTGCTTTTGTCAGTCTGTTTCCTGCTGTGTGCCTGAAATTTTTATCCGCCGACCGTCTGCGTCAGTCGGCGGCTTCTATGGCTAGAAGAATAGCGGAGATGAAACCAAAAGAATCGCCTGATTATTGGAAGTGCGTACGAAAAGGGCGAAGATACAAGAAACGGCAGACACAGCAGCTGCAAGAAACGGCAGACACAGCAGCTGTGCATGTGTGTCTACGCTCGGCAGATATCTGTATGTGTCGGCACTCCAAATGCCTCCTCACCCCCTTTCAAACTTCCATTTCGGCACACACTTTTATCTCGGAACGCGTCGGTGGCACTGCCCCGATTTTATCGTCTTACTGATAAGCAGTTCGTGTTGTGCCTAAAAGACAGTATGGAAGCAGTCAAGGAAAGAAAAGAGCAGGATAAGACAAGTTATTCATTTTTGTTGTTTTTGAAGCGTAGTTTTCTTCCCACAACTGCGCCGTAACCACACCGCAGTACGTGCGCCCGCCTTGTGAAGCGACAAATCCAACAAAACTGCCACTTCAGGAATTGGACTTCAGAGAGACCACGAGCCACAAAGCGTGGCTGCGTTAAAATAAGCAACCCGTTCGCGACATGCTGTGAACGGGATCGCTTGTGGTTTGCCGTTGACGTTGGAAAGGTCAGAGTTGTCGCGATCGTTGACACATTTCCAGAGTTATATGTGCCGCGTTTTTCCAGGAGTAACGGCTTTTCGCATCCGCCGCTACCTGAAGACATGCCATGCCGAAATGTGATGGATCTTTCTTTCATCCAGCGGCCGTGCATGAGGTGATAATTTTTATTGATGTTTCCAGGTGATAATTTTTATTGAGTTTTCATATGTTGGAAATTTCTCAAACTCAGTTCTTGTGATAATTACTCTGCTCGGTCCCGCTCCATGCCACTGACTATGCCGCTGACCGACGTAATCGCAAACAATCGTGCTTTTTGTTCGCCGTTGCAACAGTTAGTGTTTCCCCGCCCGGTGTCTTCTTTCGCGCGCCATTTTCGAATTGGCGCAGGTTACAACATAAATTGCCGTGAGGAAATATAGTTCATGGTGCTCCGTTTCCACTATTGTCCGAAAGCTTCGCCAACCTCAAGTCTGCGAGTTTGAATTGCGTATCCCCATGCAGCAGTCTCCGCAGATCGCGACATTGCGAGGATGCAAGCCGGCAAGCCACACGGTAACGGTCTAAGTAGCGTCGCATCATGGCGGCCGTCTTGTATGAGAGAAGTCTGCTTGATTTTCACCCATCCGGCCGTCGGTATTGCATTAAGACCGTGGAACAGTGTAAGCGTGCGTTCCTCGACTGCTCAGAGGGTTTGGAGGAGAGGACCTGGCGCAGCGGCGCGAAAAAGCTCCTGAAATAGGCTTGGAGTGGCAGTGCTATGTTGTGTCCCTTTTATGTCCCTGTTATGTCCCTGTTATGTCTCTAATTTTGTTGGCTCCGCGTGCGGATAATCTATAGGACGGTGTGGCGCCACCGCCTAAGTAGGTGCTCTTTAGCTGCTCGATTCGTCCCCGGGTGTCTGTTTGGGGATCCTTTAGAGAGTTTGGCTGCTGTTTCCTTTCGTTTGATTGTGATCGATGATGATTCTAAGTAGCGCCCATGTTGTTGCCGTACCGATGGTTCCCGGCACGCTATCGCATAATTTTTTTCAATTATTCCGGTTCAGTCTCATTGCTTAGCTTTCGTATTGTGATGATACTGCGGCCATTCGCTGTTTGAGCTTTCTGCTGTGTTCCTGCCTTCGCCATCGTGTTTTCAGGCTGTTGCGGGGGCCTCCCAGCGGTGCATCGAGTGCCTGCCTACACCCGGGTGTCTCGGTGACGTGTCGATGACTGCTTGTTTCGTTTAGCCATGTTTGAAGCTGTCGGAGCCATTCCTGAAGGGTTACTCTATTTGTGCTCTCTTCGTACGACTCGTCATCACTCTGAAGCTCGCGCAGTCCCCCGAACTCGTCCCAGTCGGTCATTCGTTTTTGTTCGCTGTGTAATAAGAAGTTCAGTTTCTATAATGTTATGGTCACTGCCGAAGGGTCTCACCTAGGTTGCGCCATCCCTGGTATCTCAGACCTTTGGTGAGTGTCAGGTCCAGGCACGTGTCGGCTGTGTTGGGTCCGTCAGGATGGTCAAGCCTTGCTTTGCAATCGTTAGGGCTAGTCGCCATCCCTTAAGGTTTTTCGTCTGGTAGCCCCATGCAAGGTGGGCTGCATTAAAATCTCCTAAAATAGTTAACCGCTTCTTTGCTTGCTTTACAGCGCACGTGAAGAGTTGGTCAAAAGAGGCTGTCCGTTTTTTGGGCGTGCTAGAGACTTTGAGGACAAAGCAGCTGGACTTAATCTTGTCCGCAGGTAAGATTTCAGTGAGCACATGCGGTATACCTTCGGTGCTGAGCATGGGGTCTATTGCCGTTAATTTATTTGGTACCATTGTTGCCGCTTCAATAGGGCTGTTTTGGGAGTCTGCGTACACGAAAGTGGCGACGTGCGTTTCTTGTAATGCGACTATGCCTGGTATGTGCTTGTTTGATGAAGAAAAGGGGTTTGGTTATGTTTTGTTCAAGCAACAGTGGGATTGCTTTGTGTGCATGATCTGTTCGGAAAAATGGCTGACATGAAGGGCGAGTAAGAATAGTAAATAAAATTCCCTATGGAGGTCAAGATTAGGAACGCCAATATATCATTTGAGGGCAGACACGTTTACATTGGAGTAGTGTGGGCGCAATATGAGTCTTTTTTCTGCGCGGCCTCAAAGGAGTTGATCAAGGTAAGTGCCTGATATGGATGTCAGGTGACAGGCACATGTTCTAATGTCGATCGACACAGATAGAGTAGGCTTTATTAAGTGGTCGGTTTCCTCAGTCCAGGACCCCATCGGAGCGTCCAGCCGTCTCAGCCCGGTGGATGAGCTGAAGCTGATCTTCGACGATCAGCTGATCGAATCCGGGAAGTGTATGCATGCAGTCTTGTATTGCTGTTAGCAGTAAAAGCATTGAAGGACTCCGCTGTTAGCTTGAAATGCCCTTTTAAAGCCTAGTCATTAAGGTGTTTAGTGTGAGCACTCCAAGTAAGATCGGACGTAAAAATTATGTCGAAATTAGTTTTTGTTGCGTAAACCTCCATTCGGAACAATTACGTTGCATCATTCCGGATTGGATTGGATTGGGAAAGACTTTATTGACAAAGATCCTGCAGTATGCGGGAGACGATTTACGGCTCCGCCTCAACGCGGCCTAACTAGAGTATTCTAGTTCACTCTAGCCTAACGTTGCATCTCCGAGGTAGCAGCGAATTGGGCGAAAATGGCGTCCTGTTTCACTGCGCACTCTTTAAAGGCGGACAGCCGTTGCTTCGGCCTTTACTGCTGCTAATTTTTTTTACCCCAGCAGCAGTGATGACTCAAGCAACGATGTGGATTCTTTAGGTTTTACTTCTGAAGAAGCCTCTCCCATCATACAGCCTCAGACTTCGTCAGGTGCTGCAAGGGAAAGTTCGTTTTTGACTTCGCGCTTTATTTATTAACAAAACGGGCCTAATATCAGTGCGGTATTACTTTCATGTGTAGGGTCTGGACAACGTGCGGCGGGGATATTTCGCCAAATGAACCATGCCGTATCGCGTTATCACCTTCAAGATAGCCTGGCGCTCGTGTAAAATTAGCGCTGCAAAGCGACGCGTGCTGCTTCTCAAACCTCTATTTTTTTCTTGTTTTTTATCATTGCAGGGATAGGAATTTGGTGTGAGAACACAAACAAGCATGCTTGGATGCATATTTTAGAGAAACCGACTGACTCTCGAGTGGCTTCGCGGAGTGGCACAGCCATCAGGGCTGTTAGGTTGGCGGGCCCGCAAAAATCCAGAACTTGGTGTACAGCGTTGATGTTTAAATTGAGTCATAGTTAAGGAAAGTAGAAACATTTCGTATATCTTAAAATTCCTAAAGTAATTTTTAGGCTCAGTAAAATCACCAATTTGTGTTTTGTGTATACTTTTTTGTGCATTTTTTTGTTTCGTTGACCAATAAACTGTCAATAATTACACCTTTCACAAAACTACTGCTATGCGTTTGAAGGGAAAATCTATAAGCTACAATTTCGTGCATAGCAATGCTAAATGTGTCCAGTAGCTCATGAGAAAAAGTTTTCTGGAAGTGCTCAATATCGGCCATATTTCCGCGCTCACGAATTAAAGAGTTGATGATGATGGTTGGAGTTTTTTGGCGCAAGGCCAGCTGGGGCAAAGAGCGCCAAACAAAAGTATTTAGAAGAAAATAGTGGCTACTAAAGCCAGAATAACACTAAAATCAATTAACGACAATGGTGATGGCTGGTGTATAGGGCCAGTTTTGATTGCGCATGATAGGAGATGAGGTTTAAAAAGTTTACATCAGACAAATATTTAAAAACGCGTTTCACAGAAACCATGGCATCGTCACCTAGAAACAGAGATGGGTGTAGGGGAATATGTTGTCTGTAGAGTTCTCTGAAGTGTTTGTGTCGCGTTGTGTCAAGTGCCTTGCATTGTATGAGTATGTGGACTACGGATAGGCCCTCCCCACACCTGCTACACAGGGTTCTTGGAGATCCGGTGAGCACGTGCGTGTGCGTTACATGCGTATGGCCTATCCGTAACCTAGCTAAGGTAACTTCAATGTGCCTGTTGTGTGAGTCAGTAGTGTATTGTCCCAGGTGTGGTTTTATTACAGTTGTTTGTTTGTTGTCTGTCTGTTCGCTCCAGTCTGCTTGCCAAGTTTTACGGAGTTGTTGTCTAATGTGTGGCTTGAGGTCTGTGTAAGGTAGTGTTGACATGTCGACTGTGTTTCGGAGTGCAGCATTGGCGGCCATTTCATCCGCCACTTCATTACCGCCAATGCCAGAGTGGCCTGGCACCCAATGGTGATGGCGGGTGTATAGGGCCAGTTTTGATTACGCATGATAGGAGATGAGGTTTAAAAAGTTTACATCAGACAAATATTTAAAAACGCGTTTCACAGAAACCATGGCATCGTCACCTAGAAACAGAGATGGGTGTAGGGGAATATGTTGTCTGTAGAGTTCTCTGAAGTGTTTGTGTCGTGTTGTGTCAAGTGCCTTGCATTGTATGAGTATGTGGACTACGGATAGGCCCTCCCCACACCTGCTACACAGGAGGTCTTGGAGATCCGGTGAGCAGGTGCGTGTGCGTTACATGCGTATGGCCTATCCGTAACCTAGCTAAGGTAACTTCAATGTGCCTGTTGTGTGAGTCAGTAGTGTATTGTCCCAGGTGTGGTTTTATTACATGTAGTTTGTTGTCTGTCTGTTCGCTCCAGTCTGCTTGCCAAGTTTTACGGAGTTGTTGTCTAATGTGTGGCTTGAGGTCTGTGTAAGGTAGTGTTGACATGTCGACTGTGTTTCGGAGTGCAGCATTGGCGGCCATTTCATCCGCCACTTCATTTCCGCCAATGCCAGAGTGGCCTGGCACCCAACACACAGTCACCCCAAGGTTTGAAGAATAAGCTATCATAATTGTTTTGAAGACAAGATTAATGACATGGTTTTTCGATGACTTTCCGGATGATAATGCACGGACGACGCTCAACGAATCTGTATAAATGACGGATGTAGGAATATGATGTTCAACTATGTGACTTACAACTAGAAATATGCCATATGCCTCTGCCGGTAAAAATACTTGTATTAACATTCATTGTTCTACATGCTTCAAAATTGGGCCCATGCGCAGCACAAGACACCGCAGTGGACGTTTTTAATGCATCGCTGAAAAACTCTGCAGCCCTGTATTTATTCTGCAGATGCATGAAATGCTGCAAAATCCCACTTCTTGGTGTCCTGTTCTTATTGTATTGTACGAAAGACAAGTCACATGCTACAGGACGAAGATGCCATGGTGCTACAAGATCAGTGTGAGATGATTTGAATGTGTCTAAGAGGGAGACCTCATGAATAGTCACCTCGTCCCTCACTCTCTGCGAGAAGGGAACGGAAATTGATGGGCGGTTTAAAAAGAGTTTAGTTGTGGACGTATCATTTAAAAACCGGTTTAAAGGGATGGTTATTCATTGATGAGATTTTGGAGGCATATAGAAGGTCAACATAAGTTCGCTGGTACGCTAAGCACCATTTGTCGCACTCTACATAAAGACTGTGGACAGGACTGGTACGGAATGCCCCACAAGACAGGCGAAGCCCCAAGTGAAGCACTGGGTCGAGCATTTTAAGTGCTGTTTTTGTGGCTGACCCATACACAACGCTTCCGTAGTGCAACCGTGACCCCACCAACGCGGCATAAAGTCGAAGCAGGAGTTGTTTGTCTGCACCGTACGATTGGTGAGACAGGACTTTTAGAATATTCATTGTTTTTAGGCATTTTTGTTTGAGTCGTTTTATGTGGGGTATGAATGAGAGTTTCTCGTCAAACACCACACCCAAAAACTTGTGCTCTCTTTTTACTGGAATCGAGTCACCAAGAGTTTTAAGTCGGGATCGGCAGGATGCCCCGCCTTTTTGAGAATACAACGCAGGTACTTTTAGAAGGATTAAGTTTAAACCCATTTTCATCTGCCCAGCGAGAAAGTTTATTTACCCCAAGCTGGACCTGACGTTCACAAATGGATATGTTACATGATTTGAAAGATATTTGAACGTCATCTACATACATCAAGCAGGATATGGTTGGCGGCAGTGCCTTTCGGAGAGAGTTCATCTTAACTATAAACAAGGTGCAGCTCAATACGCCACCTTGAGGCACGCCATTCTCCTGCACGTGAACGTTTGAAAGTGCCGAACCCACCCTGACACGAAATGTTCGTTCGGACAGGTAACTTGAAAGAGTATTAAGCATGTTACCTGTCACACCATAGGATTTTAGGTCTGCAAGAATGCCATAACGCCATGCCGTATCATAAGCTTTCTCGATATCAAAAAATACGGTCATGCAGTACTGTCTGTGTATAAAGGCATCCTTAATGTAAGATTCCAGTGCAACTAATTGATCGTTAGTGGATCGCCCTGCCCGGAAGCCTGCCTGGCAGCTCTCGAGAAGACCGTTGTACTCAAGGAAGTACACGAGCCTACGGTTTATCATCTTCTCGAGGAGCTTGCACAGGCAGCTTGTCAAAGCAATGGGCCGGTAACTAGAAGGAGAGGAAGAGTCCTTCCCTTCTTTTAGGAAAGCCACTTGTAAGCCCGCTGCGTAATTCTCGTTTTGTTTACCGGCGAGACGCGAAGTTGGAAGCCGCGAGCGCATGCCTCGCGTTCCTTCCTTTTGTGCGGCGAGAGGAGGGGGTGCTTTTCCCGAGAACCTTCGTTGCGCTGGTACGCGGTCAGCTCTTCCCGCGGGGTCGGGCGGCGGCCGTCCTTGGCCTCGGGAGGGGATTAGCCCCGACTTCCTCATTGTGCCGGCGAGCGCCCGTGGACAAAGGCGAAGCGGCGAGACGTTAAGACGTTGCTGTAAGGCGTTAGTCTAGACCGTTCTAAGCCGTCCGGCTTTCGCTTTGGAGCAGTTACCGCCCGTTCAACCTAGTGGGGTGGCCGCTCCTCACGGTATGCGACTTTAGGTAGCCGAGGCCTTGCCTTGGCTTAGCGGTGGCAATAGCGTTCGCGGAAAGCTGACTAGGAGTTGCGTGAGAGAGATTATCGGGTCATGTGGACCGCGGGGTTGACATGTTTACGATTGGTAGTTCTTTTTTGTGTGTGTGTTGTATTTGTTTGTAGTGGACCAATCGGGGCCTTGAGAGCTGATGTCACCCTGATGTCAGCCCGGATTTCCGCCTGACATCATTTGCACTCTCGCACCAGCAGGGGCGCTGCCCAAATCCTATAAATGCTAGGAACCCCATTACCGGGGGTCGGATTTTACTTCTTACAGGCGCTTCGCGCCATCGGCTATGCCGAGCGTTCTTCTAAGATCCACCACTTGGGTCCATTCTCGTTTGTAGGTACCCTGTACCTTCGGCTATGCCGAGAGTTGTAACGAGTTACCCCATTTTATGTAAATATTGTAAATTTCTCTTGTAAACAGTACTGCCCATAAACTCCAAGTTATATCGTACCCAAGCCTGCGTCTAATGGCTACCGGAATCCAGCAACCACCGAACCCATCGACTCCTCGACGGCCGCCTCCGGCGGCGTAACAGATCGTCAGCCGCACCGGCGAACATCTCGTCTGGTCCTCATCGGCTGACGGCGGTACGAGCGGATCCACCTTTTGGGGAGGAGTGCGAAGGAAAACTTTACCCCACTACTATGGCCTCCCTCCAAGAGCGAGGAATGTGCCCCGAAAGCCAAATCTTGTTATATAGGTGGAGGAGTGTTAGAAGAGTGTCTGAGTTTAGGTGCTGTATCATTGTATATGTGATGTTGTCTGGGCCTGGAGCTGAGGGTTTTACAAGTGCTCAGAGTGGTCCTCAGCTCATGAAGTGAAAACTCCGAGTTTATAACGGAGGTTGACTTATCATTATCACGTAAAGACTTCTTTTCGGCCAATTGTTTGTGTTTCATGAAAGTGCTTAGTGTAGTGTGCTGAACGGACACGTGTTGGAAGTGTTGTGCGAGTGTGTTAGCCTGGTCTTCCAGTTTGTCCCCTGTTCTACTGACCAGGGGCAGGCTGTGTGTCTGTTGTCCTTTTAGTTTGCGTTATTCGTGTCCAGACTTTGCGAGAGTCAGTGTAAGAGTTTATGGATGTTACGAATGAGCGCCAACTCTCTCGTTTTGCTTCAACGGCGCACACGTTTTCCCATCGCCTTAGCCCTTTTGAACAATAAAAGGTTTCCCGACGTGGGGTACCTGCGCAGGATACCCCACACCTTGTTCTGGACCTCTCGCGCCCGCCTACAGTCCTCATTCCACCACGGCCTCCGCTGGTTGCGCGGGCACCAGAGGCGTGGGGAATGGACTTTTCGGCGCGTCGAGGATGTGCGCTCGTGAGGAGTTGGGTAGTTCTTCGACGTGTAGGTGTCCTATGGATGTGTAGTGTAGTTTGGATGTCTCTGTAAATGTATTCCAGTTAGCTCGTGCTTCATTGAACCTATTATGGGAAGATGACTGCATGGGCCTTTACCTATGTATGTGAGTGAGGTGGGGAAGTGGTCACTGCCATATGGGTCAGTGCCCACACCCCACTCGAGAAGAGGAAGAGAACTGCGGAGCCAATCGCCAAGTCAAGACATGAGTATGTGTTGTGTCCTATGTTATGGTATGTACTCTGTTTATTGTTGAAAAGGCATGCTCCTGAAGATGTAAGTGAATTTCTCTATAAGGCGACCTCGGGCATCCGTGCGAGAAGAGCCCCAAAGAGTGTTGTGAGCATTAAGGTCGCCTGTCAGGATGTATGGTTCGGGCAGCTGGTCAACCAGCGCCTCGAAGTCAGAGCTTAAAAGTGAAACATCAGGAGGAATGTATATGGAGCATACCGTTATCAATCTATTAAATATTATTGTTCGAATTGCCACGCCTCAACGACAGTGTTCAGAGTGACAGGGTGGCATGCTAAAGATTTCCGGGCAATTATGGCCACACCCCCAGAAGAGTGCGTGCAGCCATCCCTGTCCTTCTGTATATCAAATAACTATTCAAGAAATTTGTGTTCTTGGAATTCAGGTGTGTTTCCTGAACACACATTACACTTGGCTGATTGGCATGCAGAATCTCATACACGTCAAGATTATTCAGAAGGCCTCTGCAGTTCCATTGAACAATGTTTTCTTTCCCCATTATTATGTGTTCAGAGCTACTGGAGTGTGATTATTTATCTAGGGTCTTTCGGGGCTTGCACTCTTGGAAGGGGTTTTCTGGCCTTCTCTACTGACCTGGACGTCGCAGCCCGTTCCTTCCGCCGCGATGGAAGCCGGAAGGGCTCGACGTCCATGTCGTCATCTGAAGGCAAGGGAGTGCCCAGCGGACTGGGCCCCCTTGACATTGTACCCTTTCGGGTGTTCTTTGCCTGCGCTGCCAGTGCCGAAGGCGTGGGGAGCACCACAGATGGCACCGGCAGTGAGGCGGAGGAGGGGGTCGCTGCGACTGCCTCCGTCTCCATCTCCGTGCCCTGCATGTGCTTTGGGCCGGTGGAGAGGAAGCAGTGGATGCAGCGGCATCCCCAACAGACGTTGTTGCCACCACAGCCGCTGCTGGGTGAGGTAGCGGTGCAGAGGGCTGGTTGGCTGCCTGGGCAACCCTGGGGGGGGGGGGGGGGGGTGGCGGGGGCGGAACCAAGTCCGACTCGCGGTACTGGGTCCCCGCCGAAACTAGACGCCGCTCCAACCCCCCGGCGAGCTACGTCGGCGTACCTCCCCAGGGGGAAAGAGGCGAACCTCTTTCGCGCCTCCGGGAAGGTGATGATTTCCGTGACTTTGACGTTGATGATTTTCTTTTCAATTTTGAATGTCTCGCAGGCTCGCGAATACGCGCCGTGAGGTCCTTTGCAATTCACACAAAGCAATTGGTTAGAGGGACAATTATCAGAGTGATGACCTTGTTGCGCGCACTTGGCGCAGGTTAGTTGGCCCCGACACGAGTTGGTACCATGCCCGAACCGCTGGCACTTGTAACAGCGCCGCGGATTCGGGATGTACGCTCGGACAGAGCACCGGACGAATCCTGCATTAATATGGTCTGGAAGAGTTGCACGGTCGAAAGTGAGAATTATGTGCCTGGTAGGTATTTCCTTATTATCTCGTCTTATGGATATCCGCCTGACTGCCGTCACACCCTGATTTCCCAGGCCTTCTAGATAATCGGCTTCCGTCTCGTTTGCCAGATCTGACTCTGAGATCACGCCCTGCGAGCTGTTGAGGCTGCGGTGGGGCGTGACCTTAATGCCAAGATCGGCAATACGGGTCTGGCTCAGGAGGCTTGTGGCCTGTTGCTGGGTGGGTGACTTCTACCAGCAACTCTCCAGTTCTTTGCTTTTTGGCTTTGTAGTGTTTACCGATTATTCCTTCTATGAATTTTGTAGTCAGAAAAACGGACATTGAGGCAACTGGCTTGTCTTTTTCAAGGGATTCGATAATCAAGAATCGGGGATAGTTATCAGGTTTCGGGAGAGTGAGAGTTGGAAGGGGTGGGTACGTAACATCGGTGCGGCCCCTTTTCAGGGGCCGATCGGGTTTGCGGGGGGGTTTTGATTTATCCATGTGGCATTGGAAAAAAGTAAGGGACGGGGGTACTTTCGTCTCAAACCTTACCCTAATAGCTTGAGAGGTCCCGGAGCTCCCTGCCTGGTGAACAGACAGAGAGCCCATCCGCCGGAGCTTGACCTGGGCTCCGACGGCCACCGTTCGTGGTTTCTAACCCTCCACCTATAAACATATCGCCACGGTTGGATCCAGCTTATGTTTTGGGGCTCGGGGTCCGCGGTATCGCCAGTACCGTCACCATGAATACTCAAGGTGCCCCGTGCGGGGACGAATTAAATAGTTAATATCCAGTCAAATGTGGGTATAATCTTAAATCAATGTGTTGCTTTTTTTTCGATTTGAATGAAATTCTTCGGGGATGGTCACCCTTCGTGGTCACCCATATTCCTCGTGGGTGATTTTAATTCGCCTGGGGTTAATTTGGACACTCCTTTTCCTACTCTCGTACAATCGCCGCATGCCTTAAACCTTGATATCCTAGGGGCGAAGCACCTTAGGACCTCGCTTTGTCCGTGGCTTGTCCCTTGGCGTCCGTGTACACAGTGTTGCACATGCGCGAAGAGCATTGGATTGGATTAGATTGGATTGGTTTTGGATTGGATTGGATTAAATTGAATTGTATCGGATTGGATTGGATTGGAATGGAATTGTATATACTGTACTGCGTTGTCACTCATTTACATGCGCGAGTGGGCAATGCCACGGGTGATTTACTGTAACAACGATCCCCAGTGGTTCGCCCCATCGTCATGATTCACTTCGTGGAGATGCGAGAATATTTTAGGATGTGTCATAATTTCCGTCAAGTAGTAATCTATCCAACAGGTGTCGACGTGACCTGTGCTTCCATACTTGACCTTATTTTTTTTTTCAAAGATTCAATTGAAAAATTTGCTGTCTCCGGTGAAAACGGTCTTTCTGATCACTGCATGGTGCCCTTTTCATCCCTGTGGAAGCTGTGTGCACTGCTGCTCGAACGAAATGTATCCGCATCAAAGATTTTCAGCGTGCACAGGACGAAACTGTGTTAGATTTTCTAGAACAGAACCTGAGCAACTTTCATGGTTCCGATGTTTTTCAAATGTGGGAGACATTCAAAAACTTGTGTCTGCATTGTATTGATCATTCTATTCCAGACAAGGGGGAAAAGACGGGTAAACCAACCCCTTGGGTTTCTCGTGATGTTATACATTTGAAACGGAAATTAAAACGCCTGAAGCGAGGAGCGTCCTCTCGTGACATTATTCAAGCCACCCAAGTAGCCCTCAGTCAAGCCATGGCAACTGCTAAACGTAAATATTTTGAGCACAAGTTACCCAACTTTATTGAATCTGCCCCACAAAAATCTTGGAACTTCTTGTCCAAGAAAACAAAACCCATCGAAAAACTGCGTCATCGTGACGCGCTCCTCGTTGAGAACGCGGACATCGCTGATCATTTCAACACCTATTTTTATAGTGTCTTTTCCGTAGTTAATGAGCCAATTCCCGAACTTGTTCCTCTTTGCAGAGCTAATACTGATATCGTGTCCATGTCGGGTGTAATTTCAATGCTGCTTAACTTAAAAACGAAGACATCACCTTGCCCTGATGGGATACCGAACGCTCCTCTTTCTGCGCCGTTAACGCCCGCTAACGAACCCATACCCCCGTGCTACCGCAGCCGCATCGAGAGCGTATTTACGTCCGTAGACGAACCAGGCTTCCGGCTGGGCAGCTAGGTGCGAACATTAGGTGTTCTCGCTCGAGGCGGAACTGGTCCGCTCCAAAATTCCCAAGATTAAGTACCAACTATCCAACATAGACACCTTAATTAAGTTCGCTGAGTTAGTCATACATGTATATGAGAAAAGTTTCGCGCGCGAGCTGCGGCGCACGAATCCCGCTGGTGCGATGGTATACGCGAAGCAGATAACGAAATAACATGCCAAAGGCTGTACATTCCCACCCCTGAGCTGTGGGAGAACCTGGTGACCAGCAGCGATCTGGACGTCCAGACACGTTTGGGCCTCCAGAGGCAGGCTGCCGGCTCATCGCATGGCTTCCTGGAATAAGGAACCATTCCCACTTCACCGGCTCAATAAAATGTTTCTCACTCACTCACTCACTCACTCACTCACTCACTCACTCACTCACTCACTCACTCACTCACTCACTCACTCACTCACTCACTCACTCACCTCACTCACTCACTCACTCCTCACTCCACTCACTCACTCACTCACTCACTCACTCATCTCACTCACTCACTTCACTCACTCACTCACTCACTCACTCACTCACTCAACTCACTCACTCACTCACTCACTCACTCACTCACTCACTCACTCACTCACTCACTCACACTCACTCACTCACTCACCACTCACTCACTCACTCACTCACTCACTCACGCACTCACTCACTCACTCACTCACTCACTCACTCACTCACCACTCACTCACTCACTCACTCACTCACTCACTCACTCACTCACTCACCTCACTCACTCACTCACTCACTCACACTCACTCACTCACTCACTCACTCACTCACTCACTCACTCACTCACTCACTCACTCACTCACTCACTCACTCACTCACTCACTCACTCACTCACTCACTCACTCACTCACTCACTCACTCACTCACTCACTCACTCACTCACTCACCACTCACTCACTCACTCACTCACTCACTCACTCACTCACTCACTCACTCACTCACTCACTCACTCACTCACTCACTCACTCCACTCACTCACTCACTCACTCACTCACTCACTCACTCACTCACTCACTCACTCACTCACTCACTCACTCGAAACGGAAAAAGCAGACATCAAACGTGGCAGCGGCTTCCTCTCGAGTCGAGGAAGAGCAAGCCAATGAAACATGCTGAACTTGCAAATACTCCCGGAAACACTGCCCTCTTTTGTATTAGGAAGGAGGTTGTCTGGCTCAAGATATAACTTCAATTCGCTACCACCTCTCAATATCGGTGACAGACAGGTGGTATGCTTTGTACATTTTTGCAGTTTTAACGAGACAGGTCGCATGCTTTGCACAGTTTTTGCAGTTTTAACGAGACAGGGTGGCATGCTTTGCACAGTTTTTGCAGTTTTAACGAGCATGATAGCGTCGATTAGCTTCATACAAGTGTCATCGGGTAACTCGATGAAGCATCAGGGGCAGTTTCTACGATAACAAATTTTAGAAATGGAGTTGAACTGCCCGCCCGGCCAACGTTTGGCCACTCCGTGGAATTGAAAGTATATGCATTGCGGCAAGTTCTTATTCTCTGGCGTGGAATCGGAATGGAATGAAAATGCTCATCTGTAATACTGCTCTCTATTTGTCATTTTATGAACCTCCATCACTTAGTGGTTCTAAATATTTTTATGACTCATTGCGCTTTATGATACCTTAACTCCACGTTATATATCCTACAATAAATGAAGGGACGACAACTTTCAAGTGCCAAAAAAAAAAAATAAACTACAAAAGGTGCTCATCATTGAGAGAAGTTCTCCTGAGTTCATTTGAAGGCTTATTCGAACGTTTATTATTTGAACACTTATTTAAAGGTTCATTCATGGTAGTCCTGTACTCTTGGTAACTCTTCAGCAGGAAATGCTAGAGACCGGCGACGTAAAGGCAGTTTGTAGTTTTGGACTTGTTTCTGGCGGCTTTCTGCGAACGGCTGGGCGCGTTAGAAGCGCTTGTGTAAAGGCAGAGTAGGCCCTCCTGGAAATGGGCAACCTCGTACCCAGAGTACTCAGCGGTCTCACGCCTCACGGCTGCCGGTCAAAAGTGGGATTGTCTAGGCACACGGCAGAGCCAGCAATCACGCTGGGAGGGAACTGCAGGTACGGGGTATCGTTCAGCAGGGCCAGCTCACAAAAGTACTGGGTGAGAAGTCTGAGACCGGCTGGGGCCTTGCTGACTTCCATAAAACGTCGCAGGAGGTAGTACACGGTGGGGGCACAAACGCCATAGATAAAAACCTTGAGCATCTCTCGTTCCATGCCTAGCATATCATCTTCGGTGTAGATGTTGCCGCTGGCGCAAAGTAGGTCGCTGCACCGTGGCTGATCTCCTTCCCCGAACTTGGAAGAAGGGAAGAGAGCAGCTGTGTCGCGCAGTTGGAGGCAGTTTCGCTGCAAAGACATCAAGGACAGGAAGCGGTCGATGTAGGAAACTGCCAAGAACAATTTCTCGTCGTACAGGCTGTATTCATCGGCCAAGGCTACGAGCCAGTCCACGAGGTCGCTGCGCATATAAGAAGCAATCTGTGGCTGTCTATGCATGCGCAGTGGGTCTGGCAGAAGTTCTTGCTCTCGGTTCCTCAGGTGGTTGTATACGACCTGCCAGTACAGTTCACTCGTCTCTTCTTCCCGAACTCCAGTGTAGGACATCATGTCAAATGTGCGGATGGCAGCGTTAAGGACACCAGGAGGCTCTCCTTCAGCTTTCTGGAAATCGAGGAGGCTGTGGATGGGCGCTGCTGCTGTTCCATTTTCGGGACCTCCTGCAAGAATGATGCTGGCATGGTCTCCCTTGCATGTGGCATACTGCGTGGAAGCGGGACCATGCCGGTCATGTGCGTTAGCATTCCTTGTCGGAGCGTCGTCAGAAGAGACATCCAGTTGATCGAGGTCGCTCAGAAAAAACGAGTTTTCAAAAGATTGAGGTAGTCCCAACGACCTGCTGGCCGGAGCCGTCTCTGTCTTGCGCCAGTCTCTCGTGAGCGACCGGTGGGGTGCCGTATTAAACGAGGGGTCTCTGAGGGCCTTCCGATTGGGAACGGCATCCTGTGCGAAGTCCTCGCTATTTTCAGGTTGCTCAGGGATCTTATTGGGGGTCCTGTGGTTCTCGTCATCGTTGAAGAATCTTTCGCCGGCATCGCGTCCAGCCATGGTGAGGGTACTCGAGTGCCGGGGCTTTTCTCTTTCGCAGGTGGCACGCTCACCGCGATTCTTCAGTGGCCGTCGCCCTCCATTGTGGTTCATGTAGCGAGCCGACGTTCTGGGCGGTCACTGGCTGCCGCGATTACCGGTGGGGTTTTCTCGGCTTCGATGAACGACCGCGCGCGATGCTCGACCAGAACCGACATGGGCTGTCGTCTTCCTTCTCCTTTTTTATCTCATTGCCCTGACGTGATACCAGAACTACTCTCGCACCTTGGCGCTCTTCGTAGGTTGAACCGGCTTTCATGGATGATTATCAGCGGACGTGGCACACATTCGATCACTTCATTCGGGGAGAAGGTTGTGGGCACAACGTGAGGGTAATGAATTCTTTGGTGCTTGATAATTTGCACACTAAACGAGAGCACTGCGATTTCAGTGTTCTCGCTTTGCGCTCTAGTGTACTTCTGGGTTGATGTATTGTACTCCGCTTTAAAATATAATACGAGTTTACTCCACGCAACACTTCTGGAAGAAAGGTAGCGAAGTATTATAAACGATATTGGTATCATTAGCCGAAGGAATGCTCCTAGCTTGGTACGCAGGATTGCCGCAATAATTCTGTAGATAAGAAAAGAGTTCGATGGACTGGCACGGTGGTTGTGATGATGAATGGCGGGGATGCAGTGTGTTGCGCGCAGAAGCGTAGATACAGGGCCTCTACGCATTCCTGGTCTCACGGAAAGCCACAAGCCCGAGTATTTCGGTCGTTACCACAAAGAACCAGCTCTTTAAAACGGGAGAGTGTTCGCAGGTCATCCCCAGTATCACGCGTATTAAGAGGCGGTTCCAACTTAACCTAAGCGAAGTTAACCTGGCCTAAACATGACTTAATTCACCCAACCTAAAATTGACCTAAACCTAACCCAACGTAATATCACCTAATCTAGCTAGAGTTGTTCTCAGTTTCATGTCACAGAAAATAACCTGTTGCTCTTAGAAACGGTTATACTCGCTAACATTGAAACACTCGCTAACAAATTCGAGAAATTCTATACCAGCCGGTTAGCCGAACAAGAATCGAAACAAAATAATAAATACGTCCGAGAACTTTATTGAGGCTTCTTTGCTTCTGTGCGGAACACAGCCCCGCCATCATCATCACAACCACTGTCGCCAGTCCATGGAACTTTTTTCTTATCTACAGAATTTTTGCGGCAATCCTGCGTACCAAGCTAGAAGCATTCCTTCGGATAATGTCCCTAATATCATTTAAAATACTTCACTATCTTTCTTACAGAAGTGCTGCGTGGAGTAAACTCGTATTATATTTTAAAGCGGAGTACAGTACATCAACCCGGAAGTACGCTAGAGCGCAAAGCGAGGACTCTGAAATTGCAGTGCTCTCGTTTAGTGTGCAAATTATCAGGCCCCAAATAATTATTTGGATTCCTCTCACCATCCCTCAACGCCTCAAGGTCCATCCTGTTCCAAAACACATGCATCCTACCTACAACCGGGGGCGCCGAGAGGCCAGAGTGAGGCTCCTTGAAAAACTACACAGCTCAGACCCTCACACACGGTACACAGACATTGCTCGATCTACAGACCACAAGCACACAACCGTTGTAGTCCTCGACTCAACTGGTAAATTAGCAACTGCAGCCTGCTATCGGAACCTACCTGTAGCAACGGCCGAAGCGCTAGCCATCGCTCACGCCACCACTACCCACCAACAAAAACCCTACTTGACCATCATATCGGATTCCCAACAAGCCTGCCGCCTATACCAAGCCGGCCTCGCACCCCCTCAAGCCATCCAGATCCTACAACACCTCCCCGAAGACATCGACATCTCTATCACCTGGACACCAGGCCACACCGGCCTTGCAGGGAATGAGGCGGCCCACGCCGTAGCCCGCGACCTCCTCAACCGGGCACTCCCAACAGCAAGGCCAGGAAGAACCGGACAAGCCCCACCTGTCCCACAGGCACTGACCCCACTCGACCTCACATACAGCTCCATTCTCTCTCATTACACAAACACAAGAAGGATATACCCACCTCCTCATCACACTCTTTCCAACCATCAAGCGTATACCTACCGGCGACTGCAAACCGAGACATACTACAACCACACCATCCTGTCCCACATCTCCCCATCTCTGTTCCCCTACAATTGTCCACAGTGTGACATCCCACTCTCAACTTACCACCTAGTATACTCCTGTCCCCACCACCCTCACCCCATCCCATCCCCATCCCCTGAGCAGTGGGAGTCTGCGCTGACCAGCTCGGCGCCGGAGCGTCAACTCGCGCTGGTGCAACGAGCACGGATGCAGCGCAGGCCCGCGGCCTCCTGGACGAAGGAGGCTGACCACACCCCCTTCCCTGCCCCTTGAGCTCAGTAAAGAACGTTTTTCACCACCGCCCTCACCTTGTACCCACAAGCTACTACGCGAATGAAGTGATCGAAATATTGCCTCCTCCGCTGATTCCATGAAAGCCAGGTCAACCTACGAAAAGCGCGAAGGTGCGAGAGTAGTTCCGGTATCACGTCAGCGCAATAAGATAAAAAAGGAGAAGGAAGAAGACAGCCCGTGTCGGTTCTGGTGGAGCATCGCGTGCGATCGTTCATCGAAGCCGAGAAAACCCCACCGGTAATCGCGGCAGCCAGCGACCACCCAGAACTTCGGCTCGTTACACGAACCAATGGAGGGTGACGGCCACTAAGAGTCGCGGTGAGCGTGCCTCCTCGAAAGAGAAAAGCTCCGGCTCTCGAGTACCCTCACCATGGCTGGACGCGATGCGGGCGAAAGATTCTTCGACGATGACGAGAACCACAGGACCCCCAATAGGATTCCTGAGCAATCTGAAAAGGCCGAGGGGTTCGCGCAGGATTCCGTTCCCAATCGAAAGGCCCTGAGAGACCCCCAGTTTAATACCGCACCCCACCCGTCGCCCAGGAGAGACTGGCGCAAGAGAGAGACAGCTCCGGCCAGCAGGTCGTTGGGACTACCCGAATCTTTCGAAAACTCGTTTTCTCAGAGCGACCACGATGAACTGGAAGAGTCTTCTAACGACGCTCCGACAGGGAATGCAAAAACTAACGCACATGACAGGACTGGTCCCGCTTCTACGCAGTATGCCACATGCAAGGGGGACGATGCCAGCATCATTTCTACAGAAGGTCCCGAAAATGGAACACCAGCAGCGCCCGTCCACAGCCTCCCCGAATTCCAGAAAGCTGAAGGAGAGCCATCTTGTGTCCTGAACGTTGCCATCCGCACATTCGACATGATGTCCTACCCTGGAATCCGGGAAAAAGAGATGAGCGAACTGTACTGGCAGGACGTATACAACCACCTGAGGAACCGAGAGCAAGAACTTCTGCCAGACCCACTGTACATGCATAGGCAGCCACACACTGCATCTTATTGGCGCAGCGACCTCGCAGCATCTTTCTCTGCGCCATTCTCTTACAGAGTTAGAGAGGAAGCGTCAGAGCTTGCTGTCTCCTTTTTAGATACCATCCAAAGTTCTGTAACAGATCTCATAGCACCATGGCATCTCCGCCCTGTCTCATGCGACACATCATTCACACATGTAGATAAAAACCGAGCTCCCACATGTGCAATTCTGCAGCATTTCTTGTATTTGCAGCAGAAGTATGAGTGCTCTGAATTTTATACGGATGCCTCTAAGACTTCCACCTCTGTGTCCTGCGCGGCGCATGGGCCCGGCCTTAGTGTCACCAAAACTCTGAATAGTCATACTAGTATATTTACGGCAGAGGCTTACGGTGTACTTCTTGTTGTCAATCATATACTTCAAAGTCACATCCCACAATCCATTATATATACAGACTCCCTCAGTGCCGTGCGGGCGTTGTCGTCAACAAAGTCTTCGAAAAATCACGTTGTAAATCTGATAGTCAAGGGTATTATGTCGGTGTATGTACGCAAGTTGGAACTGGTTCTTTGCTGGTCCCTGGCCACAGTGGTATAGCCGGGAACGAAGCAGCGGACCGAATGGCTGCTGCTGCTACACTCTCGAATACAGTAGACATAACCACATTACCCTACACCGACGTGAAACCACACATCAGACAACAACTTCGCAAAACATGGCAAACGCACTGGAGTGAACAAACAGACAACAAGTTACACGCAATAAAACCACACTTGGGACCATACACCACCGACACACGTAATAGATACACTGAAGTCGCCTTGGCTAGATTACGGATAGGGCACACTCATGCAACGCACTCGCACCTTCTCACGGGGTCTCCAAGACCTCTGTGCAGCAGGTGCGGAGAGGCCCTATCCGTGATCCACATCCTCATACAATGTAAGGCACTTGACATTACACGACGAAAACACTTCCCACAACTACACACACGACATATTCCACCACACCGTCATACTTCTTAGGAGATGAAGCCCATGTTCTCTGTTTCAGCGAACCTTAAGGTTCCTATCTGAAGTTCATTTCTTACAACTCATCTCTTATCACCCATAGTTTTACCCCTGGTCACACCAGCCACCTTATTTAATTTTTAACCACTCTTGTTCTTCACCCTGGCCCTTTACACCAGCCGTACTCATAGTTTTTAACTGATTTTATTTCGTGTTTTCTGCTCATCAAATCACTTTGTGTTTGGCGCTCTTTGCCCATGTCGGCCTTGCGCCAATAAAATCAATCCATCATCATCATCATCCTTCGAAAGAGAAAAGCTCCGGCACTCGAGTACCCTCACCATGGCTGGACGCGATGCCGACGAAAGATTATTGGACGATGACGAGACCCAGAGGACCCCCAATAGGATTCCTGAGCAACCTGAAAAGGCCGAGGGGTTCGCGCAGGATGCCGGTCCCAATCGGAAGGCCCTGAGAGACCCCCAGTTTAATACCGCACCTCACCCGTCGCCCAGGAGAGACTGGCGCAAGAGAGAGACGGCTCCGGCGAGCAGATGGTTTGGACTACCAGAATCTTTCGAAAACTCGTTTTCTCTGAGCGACCACGATGAACTGGAAGAGTCTTCTAACGACGCTCCGACAGGGAATGCAAAAACTAACGCACATGACAGGACTGGTCCCGCTTCTACGCAGTATGCCACATGCAAGGGGGACGATGCCAGCATCATTTCTACAGAAGGTCCCGAAAATGGAACACCAGCAGCGCCCGTCCACAGCCTCCCCGAATTCCAGAAAGCTGAAGGAGAGCCATCTTGTGTCCTGAACGTTGCCATCCGCACATTCGACATGATGTCCTACCCTGGAATCCGGGAAAAAGAGATGAGCGAACTGTACTGGCAGGACGTATACAACCACCTGAGGAACCGAGAGCAAGAACTTCTGCCAGACCCACTGTACATGCATAGGCAGCCACACACTGCATCTTATTGGCGCAGCGACCTCGTGGACTGGCTCGTAACACTGGCCGAAGAATGCAGCCTGTACGACGAGAAATTGTTCTTGGCAGTTTCCTACATCGACCGCTTCCTGTCCCTGATGTCTGTGCAGCGAAACTGCCTCCAACTGCTCGGCACAGCTGCTGTCTTCACTGGTTCCAAGTTCGAAGATGGAGATCAGCCACGGTGCAGCGACCTACTCTGCGCCAGCGGCAACATCTACACCAAATATGATATGCTAGGCATGGAACGAGAGATGCTCAACGTTCTTATCTATCGCATTTGTGCCCCCACCGTGTACTACCTCCTGCGACGTTTTATGGAAGTCAACAAGGCCCCGGCCGGTCTCAGACTTCTCGTTCAGTACTTTTGTGAGCTGGCCCTGCTGGACGATGACCCCTACCTGCAGTTCCCTCCCAGCGTGATTGCTGGCGCTGCCGTGTGCCTAGTCAATCCCACTTTTGGCCGGCAGCCGTGGGGGCGTGAGACCGCCGAGTACTCCGTGTACGAGGTTGCCCATTTCCAGGAGGGCCTCCCCTGCATTCACACAAGTGCTTCTAACGCGCCCAGCCGTTCGCAGAAATCCGCCAAAAACAAGTCCAGAACTGCAAACTACCTTTACGTCGCTGGTCTTTAGCATTTCCTGCTAAAGAGTTGCCAAGAGTACAGGACTACCATGAATGAACCTTTAAATGAGTTTTCAAATAATATACGTTCGAATGAGCTTTCAAATGAACTTAAGAGAACTTCTCTCAATGATGAGCACCTTTTGTAGTTCATTTTTTTTGTGTCACTTCAAAATTGTCATCCCTTCATTTACTTTAGGAGATATAACGTGGAGTTAAGGTATCATAAAGCGCAATGAGCCATAAAAATATTTAGTATCACTTAAGTGATGTAGGTTCATAAAATGACAAATAGAGAGCAGTATTAGTACTATGACAGTATTATAGATGAGCATTTTCATTCCATTCCAATTCGACGCCAGAGAATTAGAACTTGCCTCAATGCATATAGGCTCCGTGCAGTCAAGTTTGCCGAGCGAGCGCAGCGCCATCTACCGCGCCTCCGCGCAACACTGGGTAGGCCGAGCCTCATCGTCCTGGCCAGCCGCCCTGCTTTACAGACTGTGCCCGCGCCCTTGCAAAGGCGTCTATCAAGTGGTTAGGTGCGCTATAAGTGCTTAAGTTTGTGGGATACGCTGCAATGTCGACAGGATGGAGTGTTATCGACTGAGAGGCGTTAAAAGAAACAAAGCCCAGAAGGAAAGCTACCGCCTTCGCTGCCCTGAATCGTCCGAGTTGGGGAAGGCTGGTCACAGCCTCACGGGCGGCACATGTCTCGTGAAATTTTTAGAAAATACAACGGCGATGACTACCAAGTAGATACATGCTGCTGTCAAAGTAAAGTATATCGGTTTGCCAGCTGTTAATAGTAGCAAGCGTACAATAAATTGGTTGGTTTCTCTGCAATCGTGCATGCGTCTTTCCGCGGCGTTTATAATGAAAATTCATGCGGCACGTAACATCTCAGCCGTATTTTAATTGTAAGAGAACTAATGATGGCTGCAACATCTCACCCTTTTATGGAAAAAATATGATTGTTTTTAAACAAAGTAGCGCCATTTGTTTGAAAATAAGCTGTCAAAAAAGTCGAAATACCTACGTCAGTACAAGATATAAAAGCATGCATGTGGGATTTTTGCACTGCAAATAAATGCTGTTCAATAAAACAAAGTCGTTTTAACGGGGCTCACACAGCAACATCAGTGAACAATAAAAAATAAACGGAGTTTATGATTATTCTAATATTTGGAGGCCTGCGTACCCCTAAAAAGGAAGAGGTAGTCTTAAATCGTTCACGGGCATTTCCTGGCGGGCTTGCAGCGAAACCCGTGTACGTTGTGAATGTATTCATAAAATAAAATGCGTGTTAGCCACCACCACCACGGAAAAGGAGAGGTTGAGTAATTCCTTTCGCTCATGAGGCAATACTGCTTCAACCTCAACCTCGTACCGCGGAGCAAGAAAACGTGCTCGCCTCCGTGATATCGGGGTGGGACGAACTGGCACCAGCGGAAACGAACTGTCAGGGGCGAGGAGCAGGGCGCATTCTGGGAATGTTTGGCGATAATTCAAGCCATGAAATTGAAAATCGTCGTCAGGGTCGTTTCCTGCCACAGCGCGGCCGCTTTTCCGATAAAGGCGAAAAGCGAAAACGCCCGTGTGTTCGAGATTCGGAAACGTGAAAGATCCCCAGGTAGTCACAATTAATCCCGATCCCTCCACTACGGCGCGCCTCATAGCCTGTCCTGGCGTCGGCGGGTTGAACCGCACAATAAATCAATCGAAAATCACCGCCAGTTCGTTCGCAGTTCTCGATGCTTCCGCACCCGCCTGATACACATTGGATCCCGCGTATTTAAGGTATACTTGCTTTGAAGTCAATGCTCTAGCACGTAGCGCAGCGTACAGACCGCACACACCCAAACAATCGATCCTGTGAGACGGAGCACCGTACTCGCAAAACCACGGTGGTCCGATTTCAAGAATACAAACAAAACGGCTTCTCTCCATGCTGTGAACAGCTAATTAATTTGTGCTTTCTAGCTGGAACTCAAATTCACTGGAAAAAAAAAACAATGTGGAAACGTGAAAACGTGCACACGAAATGCTCCACCTGGTTCTGGCTATGCTGGGAAGTCAATATCACTTGACCCCTTCCTCCGTACGCGTAGTCAACAGTTCAGTCCTTCAGTCTATTCCTAGCCAGGTGCGGTAGAATTACTGCCGTATGTTTTAGTTAATATAAAAGTTAAAAATTGCGTATTCTACATTTCATCCGGTGCCGCCAATCAGGAGCGCAACCGAAACACGAGCACGCTGGCGAGCGGCGGCCGACTCAGTATTTTTCTTTCTCCCCGATGGCGGTGCTGGGTGTCGTGGCTCAGTGTCGCCCTCTGTTCACTGCACGGCGCCTATACTTTCAATTCCACGGAGTGGCTAAACGTTGGCCCTTCCCACTTCTGTAACGGACGGGCAGTTCGATTCCATTTCTAAAATTCCTCATCGTAGAAACTGCCCCGTGATGCTTCATAGAGTTACCGATACACTTTGTATGAAGCTAATCGACGCAATCATACTCGTTAAAACTGCAAAAATGTGCAAAGCATGCCACCTGTCTGTCACCGATGCTGAGAGGTGGTAGCGAATTGAAGTGCCTGACAACCGCCTTTCTAATGCAAAAGAGCACAGTGTTTCCGAGAGTATTTGCAAGTTTAGCATGTTTCATTGCCTTGCTCTTCCTCGACTCGAGAGGAAGCAGCTGCCACGTTTGATGTCTGCTTTTTCCGTTTCGATGCACAGCCTTTCACGTGCTATTTTGCTATCTTCTTAGCGCATCATCGCACCAGCGGGATTAATGTGCCGTAGCTCGTGCGTGAAACTTTTCTCATATACATGTACGGAACTCAGCGAACTTTATTAAGGTGTCTATGGGGGCTAGTCGGCACTTAATCTTGGGAATTTCGGAGCGGACCGGTTCCGCCTCGAGCGAGAACTCCTAATGTTCACGCCTGCCCAGCCGCAATCCAGGTTCGTTCACGAACGTAAATATGCTCTCGATGCGACTGCGGCAGTAGGGGGGTATGGGCTCGTCGCCAGTTTCACGGCGCACGCGCAGCATGAGACAAGTAGGTCCCCCTGAAAAATCCTACCGAAGCTTCACTGCAGTAAGGCTATGCTTGCGAAGGTGCAGCATTTGTAGGTGGCCAGACTTTGCCAGAGTCGCTTTCTCTCTCTTTCCCTCTAATTGTGTTTAAACGTTGTGCAAACACCAAAATTCACCATCGGACGTTTTGGATCGTTAGGCGTACTGGCTTGTTTGATGTCTTGACATGTGCTTGGATGTAGCTTCGCGTTGGATGTTGTTGCTCACCGTAGCTTGCACAGTCTATGAGCCCGTCATCGACTGCACCAGTGAGCAGCCCGCGTGCCGCAGCTAAAACTGGCCTTTTAGGCCCGAATCTTCAAGAATTTAGGGCATGATGATGATGATGGCCGTGAAGCTTTTGCCTTTTTCCCACAAATGTCGGATTGACAGCCCAGGGCTAACTTACTAGCAGCAACTTTCATAGTACTTTTAAAAAGATTAATTTGCCAGAAAAAAGTGGGGGCGTGAAATTGAAATTCAGGGAGTCTGTTACATTCGTCACTTCGCGTTGTATTCTTCTGCTCTTCCCGCGCATACAGCGAACATAAGTGGAAGAAATGTGCGGAAAATCCGGGAGTAATAAATGCGTAAGCAAGTAAGAAGAGATAGACATCCCACCAGTAACGACCGAAGAAGTAAGGAAGGCTTTGAAAGAAATGAAAAGGGGCAAAGCACCTGGTGAGTATCAGATAACAGCAGACCTCTTGAAGGATGGCGGAGAAATTGTACTTGAAAAACTGGCAAACCTGTATACGCAATGCCTAATGACCGCGATGGTACCGGAATCTTGGAAGAACGTGAACATCATCCTAATCCATAAGAAAGGCGACTGAAAGGACTTGAAAAATTACAGGCCGATCAGCTTACTGTCAGTCGTCTACCAAGGTATTACCAAGGTAATCGCTAACCGAATCTCTGAAACCTTAGATTTCAGTCAACCTAAAGAACAAGCAGGGTTCCGTAAAGGTTATTCAACAATGGACCATATTCACACGATCAATCAGGTGATCGAGAAAGTGCGCTGAGTATTCTGAACCCCTAGATATAGCCTTCATAGATTACGAGAAAGCATTTTGACTCGGTCGAAACCCTAGCAGTCAGTCAGGCATTACGGAACCAGGGGGTAGATGAGCATTATGTAAGAATACTAGAGGATATCTACAATGGGTCTACAGCTACCATCATCCTCCATAGAAAGAGCAGTAAAATACCTATAAGAAAGGGTGTCAGACAAGGAGACACAATCTCTCTCCAATGTTATTCACAGCATGCTTACAAGAAGTATTCAGAACGTTGGATTGGGAACAGGTGGGAGTAAGGGTTAATGGAGAATACCTCAGTAACCTCAGATTTGCTGATGACGTTGCCTTGCTAAGTAACTCGGGGGACGAATTGCAAAGCATGCTTTCCGCACTGGGCGAACAGAGTAGAACCGTGGGCCTGAAAATTAATATGCAGAAAACTAAAGTAATGATCAATGACCTCGGGACAGCCCAGCAGTTTGAGATAGGTGGCGAGGCAGTGGAAGTGGTAAGCGAATATATCTACTTAGGCCAAGTTGTGACCCCAGATCCCAACCATGAGGCAGAGATAATTAGAAGGACCAGAATGGGGTGGGGTGCATACGGCAGACATTCTCAGATAATGAATAGCAGCCTACCATTGTCGCTGAAGAAGAAAGTGTATGACAGCTACATCTTACCGGTACTCACCTATGGGGCAGAAACTTGGAGGCTCACTAAGAGGGTTCAACTTAAATTGAGAACGACTCAGCGGGCAATGGAGCGGAAAATGATAGGTGTAACATTAAGGGACAAGAAGAGAGCGGAGTGGGTCAGTGAGCAAACTGGTGTTAAAGACATATTAGTAGAAATTAAGAAGAAGAAATGGACGTGGGCAGGGCATGTAATGCGAAGGCAAGATAACCGCTGGTCATTAAGGGCAACAGAGTGGATCCCTAAAGAAGGCAAGCGTTGCAGGGGGCGGCAGAAAGTTAGATGGGCAGATGAGATCAAGAAGTTTGCGGGGATAAATTGGTCGCAGTTGGCACAGGACCGATATAATTGGAGAATAATGGGAGAGGCCTTTGCCCTGCACTGGGCGTAGATAGGCTGGTGATGATGATGATGATGATGAAGCATTCTCACCCCTCTTCTCTGCTTCAGTAGCCTTCCGGTTTCTTAGTAGCACCTTGTGGGTTCATTTTTATTTTTTGTTTTTGGCTCAAGCGCGCAGGGGTGCCAGGCCTTTAGATAAACCACAATACTAGTGGCCGCCAAAGTGCCGCGCACTGAAACCGGCGGAGGGACGTGTAAACAGCCTATATGACTTCTTCTTCTCCATTTGTAATGGCGCGTACCCACAGAGGGGGATTGGCCAAGGCTTGAGGTTTGATAATTTAAAAAGAATTGGAATATAATGATAAAAAAAACTACACTCCTTAGGGGCGGGGCCAGATAAATGATTGGACGAATCCGCAAGCATATAAGACTTCCGGTAGCCGTGATGAATTCGTGAAGGAGGAAGTAAATTTCTTTGCTTGCTTTGCCAAGGCAGCTAATGAAAGAAGAACTGAAGTTTTCAGTTCAAGTCTAAGGCGCTCGAATGGGAGAGCAAGGTAACGTTTTCTTTGGTGTGTGAAACGGCAGCATTCAAACAAATAGTGTTATAATTATTCTGGTTGATTACAAAGCAAGCATGCGTTTGTTAATGCCAATCCTGATCTGCTCAAATATAGGTTTAATTTTGGAAGGCGGCACCTCATGGCTGTGAGGGCCACTTCGCACTGGCGGGAAACACAAAACGATAAACTCCATTTGCATTTTAGGTGAGCATACTCTGGTCTATTGAGGATACCGTTGGACCGCCCCCTGAGTAAGAAATATCCACGAAGACGTGCCGTATATGTCGTATGCCGTTGCTGTCTCCTCCTTCTTTGGTTGTAGGTGTTGAGCTGCGCATGGAAGCCTCCCACTGCTCAAACGTACCGTAAAGTTCCGGAAGAAAGCCCACCTCAGCTACAGAGATGGGAAGTGAAAAATACTGGATGGGCGAGCTATCCGGTCACGTGCGAAAAAACAAAAAAAATAATGTGGTTGATCCCTCTTTCATGGGAATCGGTAAAACACGAAGGTGAGATGTGCCTTCACAGGATCAGTTGAATGTTTATTCTGCATCGATATGAACTTGCACATCGCTATTTATACTTCGTCGGTACGGCACTGTTAGACATATCAACATTACGCACTGGATTGCACGTGCCGGAGCACTGTGTAAACCCGAATGAAACCAGACGCGCTCGAATACCATGCGAACGAAACCGAACGGGTCGCCCAGCGAATCGTTGGTAAACTCACGCGTCCGCTGCAGCCAAAGAGCATGATTGCGGGGGCTGTTCTGTGGTTTGTGCTTGGCGAGCGACAACCTGCTGACGCGCCGCTTTCGCAATTGTGCGACCACTGCGTCACTTAGTTCAGTGGTAGTGTAGGGCCAGACGGTTGCGTTGCGACGAGCTCAGCTGGCGCCACTGTCGGCGCTCATTAGCATCGTGATGCGCCACTTGAATTCTCCTCTCTTAGACGGCCAGCACCATCGAAATAGAGGAGGTTATAGAGGAAAGTTATATGTTTTTTTATTAAGAAATGGAACGACACACCTCTTCTGAGTGCAGCAATTTATTGGTTTAAGCTTACTGTTACTCGCAAATTAGAAATGCAATATCTTGCCAGGAAGGACGGTTGTGCCGTGTTTCTCTTCCTACTGCTCAACCTGAAAGAAAGAAGACTCCCGTTACTGCTATCCAAAACAACTTAACAGAACTTAATGGTGTATGGCATGCATTTAAGTTTCATGGAACAGTACGTTGAACAAAACATATATGCAACATTTGGTGCTGTTTTTCTAAGGGCTCTAGTTGAACTCCCCCCATGTTCTCTCTGAATTTTTCTGAACACGTGCTTTCTATCACGAGTGAAAATTTGGCCTGATCAGAATGCTACAAGAACAGAACTTGTATTTACTCTGTAATAATAACTTTTGCAGTTCCTTAACAATCCAATAAACTCCTTATAACCTAAGTGGAAAAGTTGGGCAAAGTTCCTAACTAAGGATTCATCGCGCCAGCAAAGGTTACACTGGTCAAAGTTAGATAAGAGACGAAACACACACTAGAACTTCAACTTAGTTTGTACCAAATTAACGCAGAAACACATGTATGCACATTATACAAGAAAATGTAAACATGAGAAGCAAAGCGAAAAACTTTATGCTTTATACTATATCAAATTGCGCTATAGGATAGTATTCACGTGACGCCATCCAGTGATGGCGCTCGCGTCGTTCACAGCAGCCTACCATTGTTTGTACTAGCGCACGAAGGCTATCGCGTATTACATCTTTCGTGCGAATCTCGTCTATCATCATCATCATCACAGCCTATCTACGCCCACCCCAGGGCAAAGGACTCCCATTAATCTCCAATTACCCAGGTCCTGTGCTACTGCGACCAATTTATCCCCGCAAACTTCTTGATCTCATCTGCCCATCTAACTTTCTGCCGCCCTCTGCCACGCTTGCCTTCTCTAGGCATCCACTCTGTTACCCTTAATGACCAAGAATCTCGTCTATATCACTCATTAATCAGCGCTCAGACTGGGTGCATCCAGGGATTTAAACTCCTTCCCCCAACATGATGATGATTATATGATGATTGCTATTGGTTTCCCCTTTGAAGCGAGGCGATGACATGTCATCTTACCAAAAAGGACTAATACAACCATGTTTTACACTCTTGTTTATACTAGCGCTGCTTTTTAACACCCCTCCTCATTTTAACCCCCTCCCTCCCCCCCCCCCCCCAAAAAAAAAAAAAAAAACAAACTTCCAAACCACGTGTAAACACCCCCTGCCCCCAGTCTGTGGACGGGGAGTGGGGGAGGAGGAGGAGGGGGCAAAAATCACCTCTTCCAAAATATGAACGGGGCTTATACCCGTGCCAGTCGATCGTACCCGGAAAATGATCTCAAATGCTTTAAGGCCTTAAGTTTTAATGCCATTAATTAGCTGGTACACGCAAAAATCTAATGTCATTTGCTCTAATGACATTTTTGGTTTAAAGGCCAACTGCACTCAAATTTCACATCAGAAAATTTATTTTGAGCATACAGTACGTACCACCAAATACACTGGGACAGGATTGGTTGCCCCGTGGAATGCGTTAATTAGTTCTAAGCGTTTGAAATAGCCCCGTCGCAGGCGACGGTGCACCTGCCGTTGGATTGCGCAAACAGCCTTGAAGCGGAAGTGACATTGCGCCGGCCCTACGCTTTTTCCTACAGCCATCCAGGAGAACCGGTCGAGCTCTGCTGGGCGCGCTTCTCCTACACTGACCTGCACTATAACGTTGCATAACGGCCTAACGTTGCATCTCCGAGGTAGCAGCGAATTAGGCGAAAATGGCGTCCTGTTTCACTGCGTGCTCTGTAAAGGCGTTCAGCGATTTCTTCGGCCTTTGCTGCTGCTGATTTTTTTTTTAAATGCGACTGCATTTATTAGCCGGGGGTTGTCTTGCTCCGTTGGCCGGCGTGCGCCTGCATTCCTCCAGCGCGAGCGCACGTGAGCGCGCGCCTCGTAGTTCTGCCTTCGTCGTCGTCGTCGTCGTAAATGCGAATGCATTTCTTAGTCGGGGGTTGTCGTGCTCTGTCGGCGTGCGCCCGCAGGTGTTATCTCTCCGCGCTCCTCCTCGCCCCTAGCAACAGCTGTGGCACGCCTAGCAACCGGAGCAGGTGGTAGCTCGGGCGGGAGTAGCGGAGGGCAAGGGTAGAGGACACGCCCGAGGGAACTTTGATGTCGCACGCCGTTGCCACGTCTCCGTTCGAGACACGTCTCCGTACAAGGACTTGTACACCCTTGCCTACACCGGAGATGGAGTCTTTGTGGTGACCGTGTGCCTCGCGCCAACCTCGCCTCGAGACGCCGTTGCCGCGCAGCTGGACGCGGCTATGGAAAGTGTGCGCGTGCGCTCCAAACCCTCTGACCCCATAGTCTTGGTTGGCGACTTCAACGTTGACGTGCGCAAGAGTGAGTGAAGGTCTTTTATTAACACAAGGAGGGCCCAGGGGCCGGAAGGGGGAGAAGGGGGAAAGGGGAGGGAAGAGGTGGTCACGAGGTGATGTTCATTTGAAGATCCTGGAGAGGAATAGTCAGTTCCTGAATGCACACATAGGGGTGGTAGACCCCAGCTAAACTACTCTTGCGAGGCCACTCTCGAGAGCGAAGCGCCCAAGGGCAGCAAGGAAATCGGGGTCGCTGAGTGTCGTGGGAGGTATCTCGCTTGGATTGGGTAGGGCATTCAACAGGATGGGGCGGAAGGATTGGTACGCAGAGCAGTGCCAAATAAGGTGGGTCAGGTTTGCTATTGTAGCTGTCTTGCAATATGGGCAGTAGGGCGGAGGATCGCCGTTCGGGTGGTGCCATTTGCGTGTTATGTGGGGAGTCAATGCAGCGTTCGCGCGAAATTTGTTAATAAAAACTTCGGCAGACGAGTTAGGGATGGGGCGTATGCAGGAAAACCTACAGGAGTGGCAGCGGCAAGGCGGTTGTGCCTAGGCCTGCCGAGCGTGATCCAGCTGTTGCCTGAGGGAGAGCGGGGGAGCAGGGCTGTCAACCAGTGGAGGAGTTACTCGAAGACTCTCCTGCGCTGCCTCATGGGCAGCCTGGTTGCCAGAACCGTGAGCCATGTGTCCCGGTATCCACGCAACACGTACAGAGGTACCATTGCGAGCAAGGCAGACTAATCATATGTTGTATCTGATGAACCAAAGGGTGATCGAGAGAAGGGTTTCCGGAGCTCACGTAGCGCCATTTGGGAGTCAGTCAGGAACCGAATGGGGGTGGTAATGGGGGCAGACGTCTCGTATGTCAAGTGGTCGAGGAGCTGCGAGGATGGCATGTAGTAGCTCAGCGTCCATTATAGAAGTAGTGGATGTTTGTCGAGTTCGAGCGCCGTCTAAACTAGGTATACCTGGACATCGCCAAGCCAGTCCCATGCGACTAGCAGACACGCTCGCGTCTGTGTAATGTCTTGTTCATCAGGGAGTTTATAGCCTCCAGAGTGCGAGAACAGCATGATGGCGAACTCTGGATCGGGATCTTGGGACGCCTATGCGTTGCACGTTGTCAACCCCCTAAGGGCCGTTTCCATGGGGGAGGGGAGACTGCGGTACGGTCTGGGGGAGCGCCATTTGCGAGTTCCCAAGCTGTAAGAGCCGCACCCTGCCAGGTCAAGGAACGGCAATCTTCGTGCAGCTGTCGGGTTTCCTCGAGGAGCAGTTCGAGCGGGGGTACCGGGTGCTTGATTGATTCAGGGCTTCCGTGCGGGTATGGCGCGGAAGTCCAGTAATGGTGCGAAGAACGGCCCGATGAAGAACGTTGAAGATGCTTCATATGCACTTTGTTGAGCTTATAGACAGGTGCGCCATACGTAAGTCGACTCATTGCCACTGCTCGAGTAAGCGTAAGGCAGGCTGACTGGCATGATCCGCCGTACTTGTTAGACATGCGCGAAATGAGACGAAGATGGGCTTCCAGTTGCGCTTAAGCTGGCTGATCCAACACTTAGCGCTATTGTTGCTGGCCAACGGGACTCCTAAAATACGAATTTGCCCGCGCAAGAAGAGTGGCGAGTGGCTGGTCGAGTACATGCAGACCAGGCACTCTATGCATTGTCTCTCTGCCGGCTTCGACACGTGCCCCATACCATTCACGGGAGTTCATTGATCTGGTCTTTACGCGAAAACTGTGACGCGCGTATGCTTCTCAAGACCCCTTTGACCGTGCACTTTAGCGATCACAGGCAGGTGATTGTGGCCGTCAGGTACAACGATAACACAAACAGGTGCTGATGAATAAATGATTACGTTCACACTCTCGTCATTAATTACGCCATTACTCGCAACACACTCATCGGTGCACCCAATGAATTCGCATTTCTGCACGATTCCCTTCGGGGAGGCGCGGGGGAATTTTTTTACCCCAGCAGCAGTGATGACTCCAGCAACGATGTGGATTCTTTAGATTTTAGTTCTGAAGAAGTCTCTCCCATTATAAAGCCTCAGACTTGGACAGGTGCTGCAAAGGAAGGTTCGTTTTTTACCTCGCGCTGTATTTATAAACCAAATGGGCCTAATATCTGATGACTGCGTTATTGCAACATGTGGCGGGAATATTTTGCCAAATGCACCGTCAGTATCGCGTTACCTGCTTCAAGATAGCCTGGCGCTCGTGTAAAATTAGCTCTCCGGATCGGCGCGTGCTACTTCTCAAGAGCGCTATTTCTTTTCTTGCTTTTTTTTTATCATTGTAGTGATAGGCACTTGGTGTGAGAACACGAACAAGCATGTTTGGATGCATATTTTAGAGAAACCGACTTACTCTCGAGTGGCTTCGTGGAGTGTCACAGCCGTCAGGGCCGTTAGGTTGGTGGGCCCGCAAAAATCCAGTACTTTGTGTACTGCGTTGATGTATACAGGGTGATCAAAGTTAAGTCTACAGGTTTTTTTTTTATTACTAGGCGCTTAAATTTACGCGAAGTCCACCTCTACAGTGAGGTTATGCGCCCAGGGGGACACATAATTAGGAGGTAATTATCGATGTAGGTGGCTTAATTAACTAAAATTGATTAACTTTTTAGTGGCTACAGTAACCAGGCATGTTTGTATTAGAAAGTTAGACGCAGTCGTGTTTCTACGCAGTTTCATTTGGCAGAATTCTTCTAGCGCATCCGTACTCCGAGATATAGAACTGCGAAGTTTAATTGCCTCTTGCTTGATTACGCATGCTAGAAGTCAAGACCCGCGCAAAGCTCCTCCCTTTTGTTCTTTGTTTCGATAGCCGTTCCGAGTACTGCAGATTGCGATAACGCTAGCCAAGAATGAATGGGTGCCAATTATCACTTTTGCCTATGCCTCCACCCCTTTGTCGAAGTAAACACCATACACAGCAGGCACGTCACAGAAGGGAGGAGCTGTGCGCCGGTGCAGACTGTCTTGCATGCGTAATCATGCGAACGGCAATTAAACTTCGCCGTTTGATATCTCGGACTACGGATGCTCTAGAAGAATTCTGCCAATTGAAACTGGCGCAGAAATATGATTGCGTCTAACTTTTCAATACAAACATACCTGCTTACTGCAGCCACTAAAAAGTTACTTATTCAATTTTAGTTAATTAAGCCACCTACATCAATAATTACCTCCTAATTCTGTGTCCCTCTGGGCACATAACTTCAGTGTAGAGTTTGTCTTCGCGTAAATATAAGCGCCTATTTTTAAAAAACCTCTCGACTTAACGTTGATTACCCTGTATGTTGAAAGGAAAGTAGAAACATTTCGTATACCATAAAATTACTAAAATAATTTTTAGGCTCAGTAAAATCCCCCATTTGTGTTTTGTGTATACTTCTTTTGCTCATTTCTTTGTTTCGTTGACCAATAAACTTTCAATAATTACACCTTTAACAAAACTACTGCTATTGTGTTTGAAAGAAAAATCTATAAGCTACAATTTCATGCAGAGCAATGCTAAATATGTCTTGTAGCTCAAGAGAAAAAAGGTTTCTGGAAGCACTCAAAATCGGCCATTTTTCCGTGTTCACGAAAGGGTTAATACCAGTCAAATGTGCGTATAATCTTAAATCAATGTGTCGCGTTTTTTTTTTCGATTTGAATGAAATTTTTCGTAGGTGGTGTCCCTTCGTGGTCACCCATATTTTTCGTGGGTGATTTTAATTTTCCTGGGGTTAATTGGGACTCTTCTTTCCCTACTCTCGTACAATCCACCCATGCTTCAGACATTCTAGATATTATGGTGTGTCACAATTTGCGTCAAGTAGTAAACTATCCAACACGTGTCGACGTGACCTGTGCTCCCATACTTGACCTCTGCTTGACCTTATTTTTGTCACTGATTTAATTGAAAAATGGTCTTTCTGACTACTGTATGGTGTCTTGATGCCCTGTTGAAGCTGTGTGCACTGCTGCTCGAAGGAAATGTATCCGTATCAAAGATTTTTCGCGTGCACAGGACGAAACTGTGTTAGATTTTCCAGAACTACACCTGAGCAACTTTCACGGTTCTGATGTTATTCAAATGTGGGAGACATTCGAAAATTGTTTCTGCATTGTATTGGTCATTTTATTCAGGACAAGGTGAAAAAGACGTGTAAACAAACTCCTTGGGTCTCTCGTGATATTATACACGTGAAAAGGAAATTAAAACGCCTGAAGCAAGGAGCGCCCTCTCATGACATTATTCAAGCCACTAGCCCTCAGTCAAGCCGTGGCAACTGCTAAACGTAAATATTTTGAGCACAAGTTACCCAACTTTATGAAATGTCCCCCACAAAAATCTTGGAATTTCTTGTCCAACAAAAGAAATCCCATCGAAAAACTGCGTCATCGTGACGCGCTCCTCGTTGAGAACGCGGGCACGGGTGATCATTTCAACACCTATTTTCATAGTGTCTTTTCCGTAGTTAAAGAGCCAATGCCCGAACTTGTCCCTCTTTGCAGAGCTAATACTGATATCGTGTCCATGTCGGGTGTAATTTCAATGCTGCTTAACTTAAAAACGAAGACATCACCTGGCCCTGATGGGATACCGAACGCTTCTCTTTCTGCGCCGTTAACGCCCGCTAACGAACCCATACACCCGTGCTATCGCAGCCGCTTCGAGAGCATATTTACGTCCGTGGACGAACCTGGCTTCCGGCTGGGCAGCTAGGTGCGAACATTAGGAGTTCTCGCCTGAGGCGGAACTGCTCCGCTCCGTAATTCCCAAGATTAATTGCCAACTATCCCCCATAGAAACCTGAATTAAGTTCGCTGAGTTAGCTCTTACATATAAATGAGGAAAGTATCACGCGCGAGCTACGGCACACTAATCCCGCTGGTGCGATGGTATACGCGAAGCAGATAGCAAAATAGCTCGCGAAAGGCTGTGCATCAAAACGTAAAAAGCAGTCATCAAACGTTGCAGCTGCTTCCTCTCGAGCCGAGGAAGAGCAAGCCAATAAAACATGCTGAACTTGCAAATTCTCCCGGAAACACTGCCCTCTTTTGTATGAGGAAGGAGGTTGTCTGGCTCAAGATATATCTTCAATTCGCTAGCATCTCAACATTGGTGACATACAGGTGGCATGCTTTGCACATTTTTGCAGTTTTAACGGGTATGATAGCGTCGATTAGCTTCATACAGAGTGCATCGGTAACTCCATGAAGCATCACGGGGCAGTTTCTACGAAGACAAATTTTAGAAATGGAACTGAACTGCCTGCCCGTTCCAGAAGTGGGAATGGCCAACGTTCATACACTCCGTGGAATTGAAAGTATATGCATTGCGGCAAGTTCTAATTCTCTGGCGGGGAATCGGAATGGAATGAAAATTCTCATGTGTAACACGGCTCTCTATTTGTCATTTCATTGACCGCCATCAGTTAAGCGATTCTAAATATTTTGATGACTCGTTGCGTTGTATGGTACCTTAACTCCTCGTTTTATCTCCTAAAGTAAATAAAGGGATCACAATTTTGAAGTCGCACAAAAAAATGAACTACAAAAGGTGCTCTTCATTGAGAAAAGTTCTCTTGAGATCTTTTGAAAGTTTATTCGGACGTATATTATTTGAAAACTTATTTGAAGGTTCATTCATGATATTCTTGTGCTATTGGTAACTCTTCAGCAGGAAATGCTCAAGACCGGCGTCGTAAAGGCAGTTTGTAGTTTTGGACTTGTTTCTGGCGGCTTTCTACGAATGGCTGGTCGTGTTAGAAGCGCTAGTGTGAAGGCAGAGTAGGCCCTCCTGGAAAAGGGCAACCTTGTACCCAGAGTACTCAGCGGTCTCACTCCCCCACGGCTGCTGGCCAAAAGTGGGATGGAATAGCACACTGCAGTGCCCAGCAATCACGCTGGGAGGGAACCGCAGGTAGGGGTGCTCGTTCCCAGAACGGCCCAGCTCACAAGTAATTGGGCGAGAAGTCTGAGGACCGGCCAGGGCCTTGCCGATTCCCATAAAACGTCGCAGGAGGTTAGTACACGGTGGGGGCACAACAACGGCCATAGATGAGAACCTTCGAGCCGTCTCCGTTCCATGTTCTAGCATATCATCTTCGGTTGTATGAATGTTGCCGCCGGCGCAGATAGAGTCGCTGCACCGTGGCTGAATTCTCCTTCCCCGAACTTGGAAGAAGTGAAGAGAGGCAGCTGTGCCGCGCAGTTGGGTTGGCAGTTTCGCTGCAAAGACAATAGGGACAGGAAGCGGTCGATGTAGGAAAACTGCCAAGAACAATTTCTCGTCGTACAGGCTGTATTCATCGGCCAAGGCTACGAGCCAGTCCACGAGGTCGCTGCGCCTATAAGATGCAGTGTGTGGCTGCCTATGCATGTACAATTGGTCTGGCAGAAGTTCTTGCTCTCGGTTCCTCAGGTGGTTGTATATGTCCTGCCAGTACAGTTCACTCGTCTCTTTTTCTCGCGAATTCCAGTGTAGGACATCATGCAGAATGTGCGGATGGCAGCGTTCAGGACACCAGAAGGCTCTCCTTTAGCTTTCTGGAAATCGGGGAGGCTGTGTATGGGCGTTGCTGCTGTTCCGTTTTCGCGACCTCCTGTAGAAATGATCCCGGAATCGTCTCCCTTGCATGTGGCACACTGCGTGGAAGCAGGACCAGGCCCGCCATGTGCGTTAGCTTTCGCAATCTCTGTCGGAGCGTCGTTAGAACACTCTTCCAGTTCATCGAGGTCGCTCTGAGAAAACGAGTTTTCGAAAGATTCGGGTAGTCCCAACGACCTGCTGGCCGGAGCTGTCTCTCTCTTGCGCCAGTCTCTCCTGGGCGACGGGTGGGGTGCGGTATTAAACTGGGGGTCTCTCAGGGCCTTTCGATTGGGAACGGAATCCTGCGCGAACCCCTCGGCCTTTTCAGATTGCTCAGGAATCCTATTGGGGGTCCTGTGGTTCTCGTCATCGTCGAAGAATCTTTCGCCCGCATCGCGTCCAGCCATGGTGAGGGTACTCGAGAGCCGGAGCTTTTCTCTTTCGAGGAGGCACGCTCACCGCGACTCTTCAGTGGCCGTCGCCCTCCATTGGTTCATGCAGCGAGCCGAAGTTCTGGGCGGTCGCTGGCTGCCGCGATTACCGGTGGGGTTTTCTCGGCTTCGATGAACGACCGCGGGCTATGCTCGACCATGCAGAACCGCCACGGGCTGTCGTCTTCCTTCTCCTTTTTTATCTCATTGCCCTGACGTGATACCGGAACTACTCTCGCACCTTCGCGCTCTTCGTAGGTTGACCCGGCTTTCATGGATGATTATCAGCGGAGGTGGCAATCTTTTGATCACTTTATTCGGGTAGAAGGTTGTGGGCACAACGTGAGGGCAAATAATTCTTTGTTGCCTGATAATTTGCACACTAAACGAGAGCACTGCAATTTCAGAGTCCTCTCTTTTCGCTGTAGTGTACTTCTGGGTTGATGCATTCTACTCCGGTTTAAAATATAATACGAGTTTACTCCACGCAGCACTGCTGGAAGAAAGAAGAAAGGTCTTAAGTTTCAGTATTATAAACGATATTGGTGACATTAGCCGAAGGAGCTCCTAGCTTGGTACGCAGGATTGCAGCAAAAAATCTGTAGATAAGAAAAGAGTTCGATGGACTGGAACGGTGGTTGTGATGATGATGGCGGGGCAATGTTGCGCTCAGAAGCATAGATGCACTTACATATACTAACTCAGTTCTGCCCGTTTGAGGTACGTTAACAGAGCTTTCGTCACCCGTGCCACCTGTTTAAGGTACGATCGGGGCCTCAACGCACTCCTGGTTTCACGGAAAGACACAAGCCCGAGTATTTCGGTCGTTACCACAAAGAACCAGCTCTTTAAAACGGGAGAGTGTTCGCAGGTAATCCCCAGTATCACGCGTATTAAGATACGGTTCCAACTTAACCTAAGCGAAGTTAACCTGGCCTAACATGACGTTAATTACCCAACCTAAAATTGACCTAAACCTAACCCAACGTAATATCACCTAATCTAGCTAGAGTTGTTCTCAGTTTCATGTCACAGCAAATAACCTGATGCGCTCTAGGAGAAACGGTATTATACTCGCTAACATTGAAACACTCGCCAACAAATTCGAGAAATTCCATACCAGCCGGTTAGCCGAACAAGAATGGAAACAAAAGAATACATATGTCCGAGAACTTTATTGAGGCTTCTTTGCTTCTGTGCGGAACACAGCCCCGCCATCATCATCACAACCACTGTCGCCAGTCCATCAAACTCTTTTCTTATCTACAAAATGTTTGCGGCAATCCTGCGTACCAAGCTAGGAGCATTCCTTCGGATAATGTCACTAATATCATTTAAAATACTTCACTATCTTTCTTACAGAAGTGCTGCGTGGAGTAAACTCGTATTATATATTTTAAAGCGGAGAACAGTACATCAACCCGGAAGTACGCTAGAGCGCAAAGCGAGGACTCTGAAATTGCAGTGCTCTCGTTTAGTGTGCAAATTATCAGGCACCAAAGAATTATTTGCCCTCACGTTGTGCCCACAACCTTCTACCCGAATGAAGTGATCGAAATATCGCCTCCTCCGCTGATTCCATGAAAGCCAGGTCAACCTACGAAAAGCGCGAAGGTGCGAGAGTAGTTCCGGTATCACGTCAGCGCAATAAGATAAAAAGGGAGAAGGAAGAAGACAGCCCGTGACGGTTCTGGTCGAGCATCGCGCGCGGGTCGTTCATCGAAGTCGAGGAAAACCCCACCGGTAATCGCGGGCAGCCAGCGACCCACCCAGAACTTCGGGTCGCTACATGAACCAATGGAGGGCGACGGCCACTGAAGAGTCGCGGTGAGCGTGCCTCCTTCGAAAGAGAAAAGCTCCGGCTCTCGAGTACCCTCACCATGACAGGACGCGATGCCGGCGAAACATTCTTGAACGATGACGAGAACCACAGGACCGTCGATAAGATTCCTGAGCAACCTGAAAATAGCGAGAAGTTCGCGCAGGATGCCGTTCCCAATCGGAAGGCCCTGAGAAACCCCCATTTTATTACCGCACCCCACCTGTCGCCCAGGAGAGACTGGCGCAAGAGAGAGACGGCTCCGGCCAGCATGTCGTTGGGACTACCTGAATCTTTCGAAAACTCGTTTTCTCTGAGCGACCTCGATAAACTGGAAGACTCTTCTAACGACGCTCCGACAGGGAATGCGAAAGCTAACGCACATGACGGGCCTGCTCCCGCTCCCACGCAGTGTGCCACATGCAAGGGAGACGATTTCACAGCATCATTTCTAAGGCAGGTCCTGAAAATGGAACAGCAGCAGCGTCCATCCACAGCCTCCCCGATTTACAGAAAGCTGAAGGAGAGCCGTCTGGTGTCCTGAACGCTGCCATTCGCACATTCGACATGATGTCCTACACTGGAGTTCGGGAAGAAGATACGAGCGAACTGTACTGGGAGGACATATACAACCACCTGAAGAACCGAGAGCAAGAACTTCTGCCAGACCCGCTGTACATGCATAGGCAGCCACACACTGCATCTTATTGGCGCAGCGACCTCGTGGACTGGCGCGTAACCCTGGCCGAAGAATGCAGCCTGTACGACGAGAAATGGTTCTTGGCAGTTTCCTACATCGACCGCTTCCTGTCCCTGATGTCTGTGCAGCGAAACTGCCTCCAACTGCTCGGCACAGCTGCTCTCTTCACTGCTTGCAAGTTCGGGGAAGGAGATCAGCCACGGTGCAGCGACCTACTCTGCGCCAGCGGCGACATCTACACCAAAGATGATATGCTAGGCATGAAACGAGAAATGCTCAAGGTTTATGGAATATGTGCCCCCACCGTGTACTACCTCCTGCGACGTTTTATGGCCCCGGCCAGTCTCAGACTTCTCGCCCAGTACTTTTGTGAGCTGGCCCTGCTGGACGATGACCCCTACCTGCAGTTCCCTCCCAGCGTGATTGCTGGCGCTGCCGTGTGCCTAGTCCATGCCACTTTTGGCCGGCAGCCATGAGGCCGCTGAGTACTCCGGGTACGAGGTTGCCCATTTCCAGGAGGGCCTCCCCTGCTTTCACACAAGCGCTTCTAACGCACCCAGCCGTTCGCAGAAAGCCGCCAGAAACAAGTCCAAAACTACAAACTGCCTTTACGTCGCCGGTCTCTAGCATTTCCTGCTGAAGAGTTACCAAGAGTACAGGACTACCATGAATGAACCTTTAAATAAGTTGTCAAGTAATAAACGTTCGAATGAGCTTTCAAATGAACTTAAGAGAACTCCTCTCAACGATGAGAACCTTTTGTAGTTCATTTTTTTGTGCCACTTCAAAATTGTGATCCCTTCATTTACTTTAGGAGATATAACGTGGAGTTAAGGTATCATAAAGCGCAATGAGCCATAAAAATATTTAGTATCACTTAAGTGATGGAGGTTCATAAAATGACAAATAGAGAGCAGTATTAGTACTATAGCAGTATTATAGATGAGCATTTTCATTCCATTCCAATTCGACGCCACAGAATTAGAACTTGCCTCATCAATGCATATACTTTCAATTCCACGGAGTGGCTAAACGTTGGCCCTTCCCACTTCTGGAACGAACGGGCAGTTCGATTCCATTTCTAAAATTCCTCATCGTAGAAACTGCCCCGTGATGCTTCATAGAGTTACCGATACACTTTGTATGAAGCTAATCGACTCGTTAAAACTGCAAAAATGTGCAAAGCATGCCACCTGTCTGTCACCGATGTTGAGAGGTGGTAGCGAATTGAAGTGCCAGACTACCGCCTTCCTAATACAAAAGAGGGGAGTATTTCCGAGAGTATTTGCAAGTTCAGCATGTTTCATTGGCTTGCTCTTCCTCGACTCGAGAGGAAGCAGCTGCGACGTTTGATGTCTGCTTTTTCCGTTTCGATGCACAGCCTTTCACGTGCTATTTTGCTATCTGCTTCGCGTACCATCGCACCAGCGGGATTACTGTGCCGTAGCTCGCGCGTGAAACTTTTCTCATATACATGTACGGCTAACTGAGCGAACTTTATTAAGGTGTCTATGGGGGCTAGTTGGCACTTAATCTTGGGAATTTCGGATCGGACCGGTTCCGCCTCGAGCGAGAACTCCTAATGTTCTCACCTGCCAAGCCGCAAGCCAGGTTCGTCCACGAACGTAAATATGCTCTCGATGCAGCTGCGGTAGTACGGGGGTATGGGTTCGTCGCCAGTTTCACGGCGCACGCGCAGCATCAGCCAAGTAGAGCCCCCTGAAAAATCCTCCTGAAGCTTTACTGCAGGGAGGCTATGCTTGCAAAGGTGCAGCATTTGTAGGTGGCCAGACTTTTCCAGAGTCGCTCTCTCTCTCTTTCCCTCTAATGGTGTTTTAATGTTGTGCAAACACCAAAATTTACCATCGGACGTTTTGGATCGTTAGGCGTACTGGCTTGTTTGATGTCGTGACATGTGTTTGGATGTAGCTTCGCGTTGGATGTTGTTGCTCACCGTAGCTTGCACAGTCGATGAGCCCGTCATCGACTGCACCAGCGAGCAGCCCGCGTGCCGCAGCTAAAACTGGCTTTTTAGGCCGGAATCTTCAAGAATGTAGGGCATGATGATGATGACGGCCTTGATGCTTTCGCCTTGTTCCCACAAATGTCGGATTGATTTCCCAGGGCTAACTTACTAGCTGCAACTTTCATAGTACTTTCAAAAAGATTAATTTGTCAGAAAAAAAATGGGGGCGTGAAATTGAAATTCAGGCCGTCTGTTACAATCGTCACTTCGCTTTGTATCCTTCTGCTCTTTCCGCGCATGCAGCGAAGATAAGTGGAAGAAATGTGCGGAAAATCCGGGAATAATAAATGCGTAAGCATTCTCACCCCACTTCTCTGCTTCAGAAGCCTTCCGGTTTCTTAGTGGCACCTTGTGGGTTCATTTTTATTTTTTGTTTCTGGCTCAATCGCGCAGGGGCGATAGGCCTTTAGATAAACCACAGTTGGGGCCGCCATAGTGGCGCGCACTGAAATCGGCGGGGGGGATGTGTAAACAACCTATATGTCTTCTTCTTCTTCATTTGTACCTCAGACGTACCCACTGAGGGGGATTGGCCAAGGCTTGAGGTTTGTCTAATAATTTAAAAAGTGTTCTTTAGAATTTGAATATAATGATAAAAACGTACACTCCTTAGGGGCGGGGCCAGATAAATGATTGGACGAATCCGCTAGCATATAAGTCTTCCGGTAGCCGTGATGAATTCGTGAATGAGGAAGTAAATTTCTTTGCTTCCTTTGCCAAGGCAGCTAATGAAGGAAGAACTGAAGTTGTTAGTTCAAGTCTAAGGAGCTCGAATGGGAGAGTAAGGTAAAGTTTTCTTTGCTGTGTGAAACGGCGGCATTCAAACAAATAGTGTTTTAATGATTCGGGTTGATTACAAAGCAAGCATGCGTTTGTTAATACTAATCCTGACCTGCTCAAATATAGGTTTAATTTTGGAAGGCGGCACCTCATGGCTGTGAGGGCCACTTCGCGCTGGCGGGAAACACAAAACGATGAATTCCATTGGAAATTTAGGTGAGCATATCCTGGTTTATCGAGGATACCGTTGGGCCGCCCCCTGAGTAAGAAATACCTACAAAGACGTGCCGTATATGTCGTTGTTGTTGTTGTTGTTGTTGTTGCGCCTTTAGGTATGGCACATACCCAATCAGGGGATCGCCCAATCAACAGAGGATAGTTAAAATGAATGGAATTCTTTTCTAATCACGAGACGTTTAGGAAAGATAATTTTTGAGAAAAAAGGAAAAAAAATCCTGAAAAATCAAAGCGAGGGTGACCAATCGCAATCATAAAGAGAATCGTTTTGAATTTTCAATGTAGCGCAGGAGGGCAGAGCATACATCCCGGCGGCAGAACCCCGTTTCGGATGCCCAGAACGATAGAATAGCCGGCACTGTTAGGGATATCCCCAAACTGTAAAGCGGCACCTCCAGGGACTGACGTCTCAGTCGGGAAAAACGTCGGCATGTCAAAAGGTAGTGTTCGACAGACTCGTCTTCGTTGCAATAGCTGCACAGAGCTGTTGGCGCCAGACGAGACCTGTGCAAATACCTATTTAACTTGGGTACTCGACAACGTAAGGCTGTAATAGCCACCTCTAAGTTGCGTGAAGGGCACCATTCAGGTTTCCATGAGAATTTAAGATGATTAAAATCCCTTAATGATAATAAAACCGATTCTTGCTGTACTTGGAGTTTCAGCATCCTACGGTACCTAGCTGCTGTTATTAAATGTGTCGGCTCTACGACGTCTACTACAGGCCCAGAAAGTGCTATCCTTGCTAGAGAGTCGGCAGTCTCGTTGAATGTGATCCCTGCATGACCAGGAACACAAAGAAGGTGAATTTCAGTGAAGTGAGGTGGCAGGAGTGACCGTATGCCGTTGCTGCCTTCTTCTTTGGTTGTAGGTGTTGAGCTGCGCATGGCAGCCTCCCACTGCTCAAAAGTACCGTAAAGTTTCAGAAGAAAGCCCACCTAAGCTACAAAGATGGGAAGTGAAAAATACTGGATTGGCGAACTAACAGGTCAGGTGCGAAAAAAAAAAAATGTGGTTGACCCCTCTTTCATAGGAGTCGGTAAAACACGAAAGTGATGTACCTTCACAGGAACAGTTGAATGTTTATTCTGCATCGATATGAACTTGCACATCGCTATACTTCGTCGGTACGGCACTGTTAGACATATCAACATTAGACACTGGATTGCACGCTCCGGAGCACTGCGTAAACCCGAATGAAACCACACGCGCTCGCATACCATGCGAACGAAACCGAACGGGTCGCCAGCGAATCGTTTGGTAAACTCACGGTCCGCTGCAGCCAAAGAGCATGATTTGCGGGGCTGTTCTGTGGGTGTGCTTGGCGAGCGACAGCCTGCTGACGCGTCGCTTTCGCAATTGTGCGACCACTGCGTCACTGTTCCGTGGAGTGTAGGGCAGACGGTTGCGTTGCAACGAGCTCAGCTGGCGCCATCTGTCGGCGCTCATTAGCATCATGATGCGCCACTTGAATTCACCTCTTTTAGACGGCAGCACCATCGAAATAGAGGAGGTTAGAGGAAATTTATATGGTTTTTTTTATTAAGAAATGGAACGAACACCTCTTCTGGTGCAGCAATTTATTGTTTAAGCTTACTGTTACTCGCAAATTAGAAATGCAATATCTTGCCAGGAAGGACGTTGTGCCGTTGTCTCTTCCTACTGCTCAACCTGAAAGAAAGAAGACTCCCGTTAACTACTATCCAAAACCAACTTAACAGAACTTAATGGTGTATGGCATGCATTAAGTTTCATTGGAACAGTACGTTGAACAAAACATATATGCAAACATTTGGTGCTGTTTTTCTAAGGGCTCTAGTTGAACTCCCCCATGTTCTCTCTGAATTTTCTGAACACGTGCTTTCTATCATGAGTGAAAATTTGGCCTGATCAGAATGCTACAAGAACAGAACTTGTATTTACTCTGTAATAATAACTTTTGCAGTTCCTTAACAATCCAATTAAACTCCTTATAACCTAAGTGGAAAGTTGGGCAAAGTTCCTAACTAAGGATTCATCGCGCCAGCAAAGGTTACACTGGTCAAAGTTAGATAAGAGACGAAACACACACTAGAACTTCAACTTAGTTTGTACCAAATTAACGCAGAAACACACATGTATGCACATGATACAAGGAAATGTAAACATGAGAAGCAAAGCGAGAAACTCTTGCTTATACTATATCAAAATTGCGCTATAGGAGGTATTCACGTGAGGCCATCCAGTGATGGCGCTCGCGTCGTTCACAGCCGCCACCATTTGTTTGTACTAGCGCACGAAGGCTATCGCGTCATTTGCAGTTTTCGTGCGAATCTCGTCTATCATCATCATCATCACCAGCCTATCTACGCCCACCCCAGGGCAAAGCATAGAGATAATATACTGGGCAAAGGACTCCCATTAATCCCCAATTAACCCGGTCCTGTGCTAACTGCGACCAATTTATCCCCGCAAACTTCTTGATCTCATCTGCCCATCTAACTTTCTGCCGCCCTCTGCCACGCTTGCCTTCTCTAGGCATCCACTCTGTTACCCTCAATGACCAAGAATCTCGTCTATATTACTTATTAATCAGTAGGTTCCGTAAACAGATTTTATCGCAGCGCTGAGACTGGGTGCATCCAGGGATTTAAACTCCTTCCCCAACACCCCTCCTCGTTTTAACCCCCTCCTTCCCCCCCCCCCCCAAAAAAAAAAAAAAAAAAAAACTTCCACAACCACGTGTAAACGCCTCCTGCCCCCAGTCTGTAGACGGGGCGGGGGGGGCGAGGGAGGAGGGGGCAAAAATCACCTCTTCCAAAATATGAACGGGGCTTATACCCGTGCCAGTCGATCGTACCCGGAAAATGATCTTAAATGCTTTAAGGCCTTAAGTTTTAATGCCATTAATTAGCTGGTACACGCAAAAATCTAATGTCATTTGCTCTAATGGACATTTTTGGTTTAAAGGCCAACTGCACTCAAATTTCACATCAGAAAATTTATTTTGAGCGTACAGTACGTACCACCAAATACACTGGGACAGGATTGGTAGCCCCGTGGAATGCGTTAATTAGTTCTAAGCGTTTGAAATAGCCCCGTCGCAGGCGACGGTGCACCTGCCGTTGGATTGCGCAAACAGCCTTGAAGCGGAAGTGACATTGCGCCGGCCCTACGCTTTTTCCTACAGCCATCCGGGAGAACCGGTCGAGCTCCGCTGGGCGCGCTTCTGCTACACTGACATCCACTATAACGTTGCATAACTGCCTAACGTTGCATCTCGGAGGTAGCAGCGAATTGGGCGAAAATGGCTTCCTGTTTCACTGCGCGCTCTGTAAAGGCGGTCAGCGGTTTCTTCGGCCTTTGCTGCTGCTGATTTTCCTTTTACCCCAGCAGCAGTCATTACTCCAGCAACGATGTGGATTCTTTAGATTTTAGTTCTGTAGAAGCCTCTCCCATTATACAGCCTCAGACATCGACAGGTGCTGCAAAGGAAGGTTCATTTTTTTACCTCGCGCTGTAATTATAAACAAAACAGGCCTAATATCTGATGACTGCGTTATTACAACATGCGGAAGGGATATTTTGCCGAATGCACCGTCCGCATCGCGTTATTTTCTTCAAGATAGCCTTGCGCTCGTGTAAAATTAGCTCTCCGGAGCGGCGCGTGCTGCTTCTCAAGAGCGCTAATTTTTTTCTTGTTTTTTTATCATTGCAGTGATAGGCATTTGGTGTGAGAACACGAAGAAGCATGTTTGGATGCATATTTTAGAGAAACCGACTTACTCTCGAGTGGCTTCGTGCAGTGTCACAGCCGTCAGGGCCGTTAGGTTGGTGGGCCCGCAAAAACCCAGAACTTGGTGTACAGCGTTGATGTATATATTAAATCATAGCTTAGGAAAGTAGAAGCATTTCTAATACCATAAAATTACCACAATCATTTTTAGGCTCAGTAAAATCACCCATTTTTGTTTAATGTATACTTCATTTGCTCATTTCTTTGTTTCGTTGACCAATAAACAGTCAACAATTACACCTTTGACAAAACTACTGCTAATGTGTTTGAAAGAAAAATCTATAAGCTACAATTTCATACAGAGCAATGCTAAATATGTCTTGCAGCTCAAGAGAAAAAAGTTTTCTGGAAGCGCTCAAAATTGGCCATTTTTCCGCGGTCACGAAAGGGTAATATCCAGTCAAATGTGCGTATAATCTTAAATCAATGTGTCACGTTTTTTTTCGATTTGAATGAAATTCTTCGTGGGTGATCACCCTTCGTGGTCACCTATATTTTTCGTGGGGGATTTTAATTTGCCTGGGGTTAATTGCGACTCTTCTTTCCCTACTCTCGTACAATCCACGCATGCTTCAGACCTTCCAGATATTATGATGTGTCATAATTTGCGTCAAGTAGTAAACTATCCAACACGTGTCAACGTGACCTGTGCTCCCATACTTGCCATTATTTTTGTCACTAATTTAATTGAAAAATTTGCTGTCTTCGTTGAAAATGGTCTTTCTGATTACTGTATGGTGTTCTTCATGCCCTGTGGAAGCTGTGTGCACTGCTGCTCGAAGGAAATGTATCCGCATCAAAGATTTTTCGCGTGCACAGGACGAAACTGTGTTAGATTTTCTAGAACTACACCTGAGCAACTTTCCCGGTTCTGATGTTATTCAAATGTGGAAGACATTCGAAAACTTGTGTCTGCATTGTATTGGTCATTTTATTCCGGACGAGGTGAAAAAGACGTGTAAACCAATTCCTTGGGTCTCTCCTGATATTATACACGTGAAAAGGAAATTAAAACGCCTGAAGCGAGGAGCGACCTCTCATGACATTATTCAAGCCACTAGCCCTCAGTCAAGCCGTGGAAACTGCTAAACGTAAATATTTGTGCACAAGTTACCCAACTTTATTAAATCTGCCCCACAAAAATCTTGGAATTTCTTGTCCTACAAAAGAAATCCCATCGAAAAAGTGCGTCATCGTGACGAGTTCTTCGTTGAGAACGCGGACATCGCTGATCATTTCAACACCTATTTTCGTAGTGTCTATTCCGTAGTTAAAGAGCCAATGCCCGAACTTTTTGTTCCTCTTTGCAGAGCTAATACTGATATCGTGTCCATGTCGGGTGTAATTTCAATGCAGCTTAACTTAAAAACGAAGACATCACCTGGCCCTGATGGGATACCAAACGCTTTTTCTTTCTGCGCCGTTAACGCCCGCTAACGAGCCCATACCTTCGTACAACCGCAGCCGCATCGCAGAGCATATTACGTCCAGTGGACGAACCATGGCTTCCGGTCTGGGCAGCTAGGGGGCGAACATTAGGAGTCCTCGCTCGAGGTCGGAATGGTCCGCTCCGAAATTCCCAAGATTAATGCCAAATATCCCCCATAGACACCCTTAATAAGTTCGCTGAGGTAGTAATACATGTATATGAGAAACGTTTCACGCGCGAGCTACGGCACACTAATCCCGCTGGTGCGATGGTTCGCGAAGCAGATCGCAAAGTAGCACGCGAAAGGCTGTGCATCGAAACGGAAAAAGCAGACATCAAACGTCGCAGCTGCTTCCTCTCGAGCCGAGGAAGAGCAAGCCAATAAAACATGCTGAACGTGCAAATACTCCAGAAAACACTGCCCTCTTTTGTATTAGGAAGGAGGTTGTCTGGCTCAAGATATATCTTCAATTCGCTAGCATCTCAACATTGGTGACATACAGGTGGCATTGCTTTGCACATTTTTGCAGGTTTTTAAACGGGTATGATAGCGTCGATTAGCTTCATACAAAGTGCATCGGTAACTCCATGAAGCATCACGGGGCAGTTTCTACGAAGACAAATTTTAGAAATGGAACTGAACTGCCTGCCCGTTCCAGAAGTGGGAATGGCCAACGTTTATACACTCCGTGGAATTCAAAGTATATGCATTGCGGCAAGTTCTAATTCTCTGGCGGGGAATCGGAATGGAATGAAAATTCTCATGTGTAACACGGCTCTCTATTTGTCATTTCATTGACCGCCATCAGTTAAGCGATTCTAAATATTTTGATGACTCGTTGCGTTGTATGGTACCTTAACTCCTCGTTTTATCTCCTAAAGTAAATGAAGGGATCACAATTTTGAAGTCGCACAAAAAAATGAACTACAAAAGGTGCTCTTCATTGAGAAAAGTTCTCTTGAGATCTTTTGAAAGTTTATTCGGACGTATATTATTTGAAAACTTATTTGAAGGTTCATTCATGATATTCTTGTGCTATTGGTAACTCTTCAGCAGGAAATGCTAGAGGGGGGGTTTGAGACCGGTGACGTAAAGGCAGTTTGCAGCTTTGAACTTGTTTCTGACGGCTTTTCTGCGAGGAGCTGGGCGCATTAGAAGCGCTTTTGTGAAAGCAGGGGAGGCCTTCCTGGAAATGGGCAACCTCGTACCCAGAGTACTCAGCGGTCTCACGCCCCCATGGCTGCCGGTCAAAAGTGGGATTGTCTAGGCACACGGCAGTGCCAGCAATCACGCTGGGAGGGAACCGCAGGTAGGGGTGATCGTCCAGAACGGCCAGCTCACAAAAGTATTGGGCGAGAAGTCTGAGACCGGCCAGGGCCTTGCCGACTTCCATAAAACGTCGCAGGAGGTAGTACACGGTGGGGGCACAAACGCCATAGATGAGAACCTTGAGCGTCTCTCGTTCCATGTCTAGCATATCATCTTCGGTGTAGATGTTGCCGCCGGCGCAGAGTAGGTCGCTGCACCGTGGCTGATCTCCTTCCCCGAACTTGGAAGAAGTGAAGAGAGCAGCTGTGCCGCGCAGTTGGAGGCAGTTTCGCTGCAAAGACATTAGGGACAGGAAGCGGTCGATGTAGGAAACTGCCAAGAACAATTTCTCGTCGTACAGGCTGTATTCATCGGCCAAGGCTACGAGCCAGTCCACGAGGTCGCCGCGCTATAAGATGCAGCGTGTGGCTGCCTATGCATGTACAATTGGTCTGGCAGAAGTTCTTGCTCTCGGTTCCTCAGGTGGTTGTATATGTCCTGCCAGTACAGTTCACTCGTCTCTTTTTCGCGAATTCCAGTGTAGGACATCATGTCGAATGTGCGGATGGCAGCGTTCAGGACACCAGAAGGCTCTCCTTCAGCTTTCTGGAAATCGGGGAGGCTGTGTATGGGCGTTGCTGCTGTTCCATTTTCGGGACCTCCTGTAGAAATGTCTCCCTTGCATGTGGCATACTGCGTGTCAGCGGGACCAGGCCTGCCATGTGCGTTAGCTTTCGCATTCTTTGTCGGAGCGTCGTTAGAACACTCTTCCAATTCATCGAGGTCGCTGTGAGAAAATGAGTTTTCGAAATATCCAGGTAGTCCCAACGACCTGCTGGCCCGAGCCGTCTCTCTCTTGCGCCAGTCTCTCCTGGGCGACGGGTGGGGAGCCGTATTAAGCGGGGGGGCCTTCCGATTGGGACCGGCATCCTGCGCGAACCCCTCGGCCTTTTCAGGTTGCTCAGGAATCCTATTGGGGGTCCTGTGGTTCTCGTCATCGTCGAAGAATCTTTCGCCGGCATCGCGTCCTGTCATGGTGAGGGTACTCGAGTGCCGGAGCTTTTCCCTTTCGCAGGAGGCACGCTCACCGCGACTCTTCAATGACCGTCGCCCTCCATTGGTTCATGTAGCGAGCCGAAGTTCTGGGCGGTCGCTGGCTGCCGCGATTACCGGTGGGGTTTTCTCGGCTTCGATGAACGACCGCGGGCGATGCTCGACCAGCACCGCCATGGGCTGTTTTCTTCCTTCTCCCTTTTGATCTTATTGCGCTGACGTGATACCGGAACTGCTCTCGCACCTTCGCGCTCTTTGGAGGTTGACCCGGCTTTCATGGATGATTATCAGCGGACGCGGCAAACTTTCGATCACTTCATTCAGGGAAAAGGTTGTGGGCACAACGTGAGGGCAATGAATTCTTTGGTGCTTGATAATTTGCACACTACCCGCCGCGGTGGCTCAGTGGCTAAGGCGTTGCGCTGCTGCACGAGGTCGCGGGTTCGATTCCCGGCCGCGGGCGGGCCGCTTTTCTGATGGAGGGCGAAAAAGCAAAAAACGCCCGTGTGTACGAGATTTCGGCGCACGTTAAGATCCCCAGGTGGTCAAAATTAATCCGGAGCCCAGTCCACTACGGCGCGCCTCATCGCCTGCGTTGCGTCGGCGCGTTTTAAACCCTTCAAATCAATCAATCAATTAATTTGCACACTAACGAGAGCACTGCAATTTCAGTGTTCTCGCTTTGCGCTCTAATGTATACTTCTGGGTTGATGCATTGTACTCCGCTTTAAAATATAATACGAGTTTACGCAGGATTGCCGCAAAAATTCTGTAGATAAGAAAAGAGTTCGATGGACTGGCACGGTGGTTGTGATGATGATGGCGGGGCTGTGTTTGCGCACAAAAGCATAGATACACTTTTGTGCGGCAAACACAGCCCCGCCATCATCATCACAACCACCGTGCCAGTCCATCGAACTCTTTTCTTATCTACATAATTTTTGCGGCAATCCTGCGTACCAAGCTAGGAGCATTCCTTCGGCTTGTGTCACCAATATCATTTAAAATACTTCACTATCTTTCTTACAGAAGTGCTGCGTGGAGTAATCTCGTATTATATTTTAAAGCGGAGTACAATGCATCAACCCGGAAGTACGCTAGATCGCAAAGCGAGGACTCTGAAATTGCAGTGCTCTCGTTTAGTGTGCAAATTATCAAGCACCAAAGAATTCATTGCCCTCACGTTGTACCCACAACCTTCTCCCCGAATGAAGTGATTAAAAGATTGCCACCTCCGCTGATTCCATGAAAGCCGGGTCAACCTACGAAGAGCGCGAAGGTGCGAGAGCAGTTCCGGTATCACGTCAGCGCAATAAGATAAAAAAAAAAGGACAAGGAAGAAGACAGCCCGTGGCGGTTCTGGTCGAGCATCGCGCGCGGTCGTTCATCGAAGCCGAGAAAACCCCACCGGTAATCGCGGCAGCCAGCGAACGCCCAGAACTTCGGCTCGCTACATGAACCAATGGAGGGCGACGGCCACTGAAGAGTCGCGGTTAGCGTGCCTCCTCGAAAGAGAAAAGCTCCGGCACTCGAGTACCCTCACCATGACAGGACGCGATGCCGGCGAAAGATTCTTTGACGATGACGAGACCCAGAGGACCCCCAATAAGATTCCTGAGCAACCTGAAAAGGCCGAGGGGTTCGCGCAGGATGCCGTTCCCAATCGGAAGGCCCTGAGAGACCCCCCGCTTAATACGGCTCCCCACCCGTCGCCCAGGAGGGACTGGCGCAAGCGAGAGACGGCTCGGGCCAGCAGGTCGTTGGGACTACCTGAGTCTTTCGAAAACTCGTTTTCTCAGAGCGACCTCGATGAACTGGAAGAGTCTTCTAACGACGCTCCGACAAAGAATGCAAAAACTAACGCACATGACAGGACTGGTCCCGCTTCTACGCAGTATGCCACATGCAAGGGGGACGATGCCAGCATCATTTCTACAGAAGGTCCCGAAAATGGAACACCAGCAGCGCCCGTCCACAGCCTCCCCGAATTCCAGAAAGCTGAAGGAGAGCCTTCTGGTGTCATGAACGCTGCCATCCGCACATTCGACATGATGTCCTACACTGGAATTCGGGAAAAAGCTACGAGCGAACTGTACTGGCAGGACGTATACAACCACCTGAGGAACCGAGAGCAAGAACTTCTGCCAGACCCACTGTACATGCATAGGCAGCCACACACTGCATCTTATACGCGCAGCGACCTCGTGGACTGGCTCGTAACCCTGGCCGAAGAATGCAGCCTGTACGACGAGAAATTGTTCTTGGCAGTTTCCTACATCGACCGCTTCCTGTCCCTGATGTCTGTGCAGCGAAACTGCCTCCAACTGCTCGGCACAGCTGCTCTATTCACTACTTCCAAGTTCAAGGAAGGAGATCAGCCACGGTGCAGCGACCTACTCTGCGCCAGCGGCGACATCTACACCAAATATGATATGCTAGGCATGGAACGAGATATGCTCAAGGTTCTTATCTTCGGCATTTGTGCCCCCAGCGTGTAGTACCTCCTGCGACGTTTAATGGAAGTCAGCAAGGCCCCGGCCGGTCTCAGACTTCTCGCCCAGTACTTTTGTGAGCTGGCCCTGCTGGACGATGACCCCTACCTGCAGTTCCCTCCCAGCGTGATTGTTGGCGCTGCCGTGTGCCTAGTCCATCCCACTTTTGGCCGGCAGCCGTGGGGCGTTCCGGATACGAGGTTGCCCATATCCAGGAGAGCCTCCCCTGCCTTCACACAAGCGCTTGTACGCGCACAGCCGCTCGCAAAACGCCGTCAGAAACAAGTTCAAAACTGCAAACTGCCTTTACGTCGCCAGTCTCAAATCCCTCCTCTAGCATTTCCTGCTGAAGAGTTACCAATGGTACAGGACTACCATGAATGAACCTTCAAATAAGTTTTTAAATAATATACGTCCGAATAAGCTTTCAAATGAACTCAAGAGAACTTTCAATGATGAGCACCTTTTGTAGTTCATTTTTTTGTGCCACTTGAAAATTGCTATCCCTTCACTTACTTTAGTAGATATAACGTGGGGTTAAGGTATCATAAAGCGCAATGAGTCATAGAAATATTTAGGATCACTTAAGTGATGGAGGTTTATAAAATGACAAATAGAGAGCAGTATTAGTACTATAGCAGTATTATAGATGAGCATTTTCATTCCATTCCAATTCGACGCCAGAGAATTAGAACTTGCCTCAATGCATATACTTTCAATTCCACGGAGTGGCTAAACGTTGGCCCTTCCCACTTCTGGAACGGACGGGAAGTTCGATTGCATTTCTAAAATTCCTCATCGTAGAAACTGCCCCGTGATGCTTCATAGAGTTACCGATACACTTTGTATGAAGCTAATCGACGCTATCATACTCGTTAAAACTGCAAAAATGTGCAAAGCATGCCACCTGTCTGTCACCGATGTTGAGAGGTGGTAGCGAATTGAAGTGCTAGACAACCGCCTTCCTAATACAAAAGAGGACAGTGTTTCCGAGAATATTTGCAAGTTTAGCATGTTTCATTGCCTTGCTCTTCCTCGACTCGAGAGGAAGCAGCTGCCACGTTTGATGACTGCTTTTTTCCGTTTCGATGCACAGCCTTCCGCGTGCTATCTTGCTTTCTGCTTCGCGTACCACAACACCAGCCGGATTAGTGTGCCGTAGCTCGCGCGCGGAACTTTTCACATATGCATGTACGGCTAACTCAGTGATTATTAAGCTGCCTATGAGGGCTAGTTGGCACTTAATCTTGGGAATTTCGGAGCGGACCGGTTCCGCCTCGAGCGAGAACTCCTAATGTTCGCACCTGCCCAGCCGCAAGCCAGGTTCGTCCACGAACGTAAATATGCTCTTTGATGCGGCTGCGGTAGTGCGGGGGTATGGGTTCGTCGCCAGTTTCATGGCGTACGCGCAGCATCAGCCAAGTAGGGCCCCCTGAAAAATCCTCCTGAAGCTTTACTGCAGTGAAGGTGCAGCAAAGGTGCAGCATTTGTAGGTGGCCAGATTTTGCCAGAGTCGCTCTCTCTTTCCTTCTGATGGTGTTTAAACGTTGTGAAAATACCAAAATTTACCATCGGACGTTTTGTATCGTTAGGCGTACTGGCTTGTTTGATGTCCTGACATGTGCTTGGATGTAGCTTCGCGTTGGATGTTGTTGCTCACCGTAGCTTGCACAGTCGATGAGCCCGTCATCGACTGCACCAGCGAGAGGCCCGCGTGCCGCAGCTAAAACTGGCTTTCTAGGCCCGAATCTTCAAGAATGTAGGGCATGATGATGATGATGGCCGTGATGCTTTTGCCTTGTTCCCACAAATGTCGGATTGATTTCCCAGGGCTAACTTACTAGCTGCAACTTTCATAGTACTTTCAAAAAGATTAATTTGTCAGAAAAAAAATGGGGGCGTGAAATTGAAATTCAGGCCGTCTGTTACAATCGTCACTTCGCTTTGTATCCTTCTGCTCTTTCCGCGCATGCAGCGAAGATAAGTGGAAGAAATGTGCGGAAAATCCGGGAATAATAAATGCGTAAGCATTCTCACCCCACTTCCCTGCTTCAGAAGCCTTCCGGTTTCTTAGTGGCACCTTGTGGGTTCATTTTTATTTTTTGTTTCTGGCTCAATCGCGCAGGGGCGATAGGCCTTTAGATAAACCACAGTTGGGGCCGCCAAAGTGGCGCGCACTGAAATCGGCGGGGGGGATGTGTAAACAACCTATATGTCTTCTTCTTCTCCATTTGTACCTCAGACGTACCCACTGAGGGGGATTGGCCAAGGCTTGAGGTTTGTCTAATAATTTAAAAAGTGTTCTTTAGAATTTGAATATAATGATAAAAACGTACACTCCTTAGGGGCGGGGCCAGATAAATGATTGGACGAATCCGCTAGCATATAAGTCTTCCGGTAGCCGTGATGAATTCGTGAATGAGGAAGTAAATTTCTTTGCTTCCTTTGCCAAGGCAGCTAATGAAGGAAGAACTGAAGTTGTTAGTTCAAGTCTAAGGAGCTCGAATGGGAGAGTAAGGTAACGTTTTCTTTGCTGTGTGAAACGGCGGCATTCAAACAAATAGTGTTTTAATGATTCGGGTTGATTACAAAGCAAGCATGCGTTTGTTAATACCAATCCTGTCCTGCTCAAATATAGGTTTAATTTTGGAAGGCGGCACCTCATGGCTGTGAGGGCCACTTCGCGCTGGCGGGAAACACAAAACGATGAATTCCATTTGAAATTTAGGTGAGCATATCCTGGTTTATCGAGGATACCGTTAGGCCGCCCCCTGAGTAAGAAATACCTACAAAGACGTGCCGTATATGTCTTTGTTGTTGTTGTTGTTGTTGTTGTTGTTGTTGTTGTTGTTGTTGCGCCTTTAGGTACGGCACATACCCAATCAGGGGATCGGCCAATCAACAGAGGATAGTTAAAATGAATGGAATTATTTTCTAATCACGAGACGTTTAGGAAAGATAATTTAGACCGGTTGGAAAAATTTTCGAGAAAAAAGGAAAAAAAAATCATGAAAAATCAAAGCGAGGGTGACCAATCGCAATCATAAAGAGAATCGTTTTGAATTTTCAATGTAGCGCAGGAGGGCAGAGCATACATCCCGGCGGCAGAACCCCGTTTCGGATGCCCCGAACGATAGAATAGCCGGCACTGTTAGGGATATCCCCAAACTGCAAAGCGGCACCTCCAGGGACTGACGTCTCAGTCGGGAAAAACGTCGGCATGTCAAAAGGTAGTGTTCGACAGACTCGTCTTCGTTGCAATAGCTGCACAGAGCTGTTGGCGCCAGACGAGACCTGTGCAAATACCTATTTAACTTGGGTACTCGACAACGTAAGGCTGTAATAGCCACCTCTAAGTTGCGTGAAGGGCACCATTCAGGTTTCCATGAGAATTTAAGATGATTAAAATCCCTTAATGATAATAAAACCGATTCTTGCTGTACTTGGAGTTTCAGCATCCTACGGTACCTAGCTGCTGTTATTAAATGTGTCGGCTCTACGACGTCTACTACAGGCCCAGAAAGTGCCATCCTTGCTAGAGAGTCGGCAGTCTCGTTGAATGTGATCCCTGCATGACCAGGAACCCAAAGAAGGTGAATTTCAGTGAAGTGAGGTGGCAGGAGTGACCGTATGCCGTTGCTGCCTTCTTCTTTGGTTGTAGGTGTTGAGCTGCGCATGGCAGCCTCCCACTGCTCAAAAGTACCGTAAAGTTTCAGAAGAAAGCCCACCTAAGCTACAAAGATGGGAAGTGAAAAATACTGGATTGGCGAACTAACAGGTCAGGTGCGAAAAACAAAAAATGTGGTTGATCCCTCTTTCATAGGAATCGGTAAAACACGAAAGTGATGTACCTTCACAGGAACAGTTGAATGTTTATTCTGCATCGATATGAACTTGCACATCGCTATACTTCGTCGGTACGGCACTGTTAGACATATCAACATTAGACACTGGATTGCACGCTCCGGAGCACTGCGTAAACCCGAATGAAACCACACGCGCTCGCATACCATGCGAACGAAACCGAACGGGTCGCCAGCGAATCGTTTGGTAAACTCACGGTCCGCTGCAGCCAAAGAGCATGATTTGCGGGGCTGTTCTGTGGGTGTGCTTGGCGAGCGACAGCCTGCTGACGCGTCGCTTTCGCAATTGTGCGACCACTGCGTCACTGTTCCGTGGAGTGTAGGGCAGACGGTTGCGTTGCGACGAGCTCAGCTGGCGCCATCTGTCGGCGCTCATTAGCATCGTGATGCGCCACTTGAATTCACCTCTCTTAGACGGCAGCACCATCGAAATAGAGGAGGTTAGAGGAAAGTTATATGGTTTTTTGATAAAAAAATGGAACGAACACTTCTTCTGGTGCAGCAATTTATTGTTTAAGCTTATTGTTACTCGCAAATTAGAAATGCAATATCTTGCCAGGAAGGACGTTGTGCTGTTGTCTCTTCCTACTGCTCAACCTGAAAGAAAGAAGACTCCCGTTAACTACTATCCAAAACCAACTTAACAGAACTTCATGGTGTAGTGCATGCATTAATTGTCATTGGAAAAGTACGTTGAACAAAACATATATGCAAACATTTGGTGCTGTTTTGCTAAGGGCTCTCCCCATGTTCTCTGATTTTTCTGAACACGTGCTTTCTAACATGAGTGAAAATTTGGCCTGATCAGAATGATACAAGAACAGAACTTGTATTTACTCTGTAATAATAACTTTTGCAGTTACTTAACAATCCAATTAAACTCCTTATAACCTAAGTGGAAAGTTGGGCAAAGTTCCTAACTAAGGATTCATCACGCCAGCAAAGGTTACACAGGTCAAAGTTAAAAAAGAGACGAAACACACACTAGAACTTCAACTTAGTTTGTACCAAAGAAACGCAGAAACACACATGTGATACAAGAAAATGCAAATATGAGAAGCAAAGCGAAAAATTCTTGCTTATACTATATCACAATTTCCGTGACGCCATCCAGTGATGGCGCTCGCGTCGTTCACAGCCGCCACCATTTGTTTGTACTAGCGCACGAAGGCTATCGCGTCATTTACAGCTTTCGTGCGAATCTCGTCTATCATCATCATCACCACCAGCCTATCTACGCCCACCCCAGGGCAAAGGACTCCCATTAATCTCCAATTACCCCGGTCCTGTGCTAACTGCGACCAATTTATCCCCGCAAACTTCTTGATCTCATCTGCCCATCTAACTTTCTGCCGCCCTCTGCCACGCTTGCCTTCTCTAGGCATCCACTCTGTTACCCTTAATTACCAAGAATCTCGTCTATATCACTCATTAATCAGTAGGTTCCGTAAACAGATTTTATCGCAGCGCTGAGACTGGGTGCATACAGGGATTTAAACTCCTTCCCCCAGCACCCCTCCTCATTTTAACCCCCTCCCTCCCCCCCCCCAAAAAAAAAACTTCCACAACCACGTGTAAACGCCCCTTGCCCCCAGTCTGTGGACGGGGAGGGGGGGGGGGCGAGGAGGGGGCAAAAATCACCTCTTCCAAAATATGAACGGGGCTTATACCCGTGCCATTCGATCGTACCTGGAAAATGATCTTAAATGCTTTAAGGCCTTAAGTTTTAATGCCATTAGCTGGTACACGCAAAAATCTAATGTCATTTGCTCTAATGACACATTTTCGGGTTAAAGGCCAACTGCACTCAAATTTCATATCAGAAAATTTATTTTGAGCGTACAGTACGTACCACCAAATACACTGGGACAGGATTGGTAGCCCCGTGGAAAGCGTTAATTAGTTCTAAGCGTTTGAAATTGCCCCGTCGCAGGCGACGGTGCACCTGCCGTCGGATTGCGCAAACAGCCTTGAAGCGGAAGTGACATTGCGCCGGCCCTACGCTTTTTCCTACAGCCATCCAGGAGAACCGGTCGAGCTCTGCTGGGCGCGCTTCTCCTACACTGATCTTCACTATAATCGGTGACAACTTAAGAACGGCACCGGAAGTTGCCGCTGTGCTTTATCACCGCAGCCGTATGTTTTTCCGCGCGGCGCAAGTAGGGCGTTACTGGGAATATTTTGAACATGGCGTGAGCCGTTCCCGTAATTTTTTGGACTTAATATGCTTATATAAACGACTCCAGTGACGACAAACAAACTGCATGAGACAAGGCAGACGATATTACGCATTCATAGCAAACCCCTTTCAAAACGCGCGCGCACTGACGTCACGGGTCCGGCGCTTTGGCGGAGTGATACACTACATGAGGTGGTGTCGTTCTTGAGTTGTAACCGAGTATAGTAGAGATCAGGGGCGGTATTCTCGAGTTTTGTCCCTTTTGCGTCCCTTTCAAAAGTGTCCCTTTTGGCGAGCCCTTACTGGCTAAAAGCAAACAACCGGAAGTGACGTAACGCAAGCGCAACAAACCTACTGCCAACGCTTACTGCTTAACCGGAAGTACGTCACGATGAAAGGGACTCAAAAGGGACAGTTACGAGAATACCGCCCCAGTGTTGTTCTCCTAGGACGGCGGCGATAGCGAAGCGTTGCGCGCAGGTTTGCTCCGGCCAGCCGGCCGCGTGCCCCCGCTCGCAAGCCGGCGGCTGGAACGTCACTTCAGCCTGTCCGTAATGGCCGCGCTCTTACCAATTTCGCTACGAGTGCGCGTACTTCTGCTGCTATATTTTGTATCTTTCAGTCTTTTTATGCGGACTATACGGAAATAGCGCTTTCAGGAGGTTGAAAGTTTGAGTGCAGTCGGAGTCCCACACAACTCATTCGCCTTCGCGATCGCCTTTACTCTGCTTACTCTCCGACGCGATGGCCACCACCAAATGAAACAAACGCAACTCTCGGCACCAGAATGTTGACGCGAAAACGTAGCTGAACTTCGAAGTAAGACGAATTTTGTGCACTCTTGGAGGCGCAGTTTAAAACAGCGGAAAGGCAGAACGTCATGGTACTTGTCATTTTGAATATTCGGATTTGGCTACCGCTGGCAGGCGATGACAGCTGCTGAAGCCACTTTTAAAAAACGGCTCTTACCATTTTTTTGGTAAACACTTTCTCATAACGTTTTATTTCACAATTTTTTAACCTTTCTAAGATGTTTTTTTACACGTTAAAAACTTGCAAAATATGAGTGCATTTCTCTTTTTTGTCATATCACCGCCATGCCTAACACATTTAATGCCTCTGCGTTTTGGCGTGTAGCACGGCCCACCCAAATAATGTCATTCCGTAGGCCTTAAAGGAGTACTGACACGAAATTTTCGTGTTACGTTTTTTTTTTCTAGCTGCTATGGGTGCCTACCAGCCCACTAATCATAGAATGGCAGATTAGGCGGTCGATCGCAGCGTAAACAATCAAGTGTGGCGTCGTTTATTCGTGTCAATTTCGGTTTTGACCAAGCCCAAGCGAACGCCGAGCTGCCGCCATGACAGAAGGGCGCCCGTGACGTCACCATTCTTGTCGCACCGCTGCCCGGTTTGGACGCGCGCTCCAAGACAGGCCGGGGTTCTCACCATCCCCACGCGCCCGGGCAGCATGACGTCAGTCCCAAAACCATGACGTGATACACACGGCGTAGCAAAGCGCGCGGCAACCGAGGCCAGCGCGTCGGCTACGTCACGGGAGCCCCGACGTCCGCAGTTTGGGGTAAGAAGCAGGGGCGGTATTCTCGTAACTGTCCCTCTTGAAAACGTCCCCTTTTGCGTCCCTTTCATCGTGACGTACTTCCGGTTAAGCAGTGGGCCTTTGATTTAAATACTGTAACTGTTCTTGCAAACGCATTTTAAAGAACTGAAACCGTATCTTTTATGTATTTTTTGTTCCGCGAGCGAACCAACAATAAGGCGACGAAAAATCGTCTGCTCCGAATAGCCACGGCTCATAGCTCCGCCGTGCTTGCATGGCGTCACATCCGGGTGTTCGCTTTTAGCCAATCAGGGCTCGCTCAAAAGGGACACTTTTGAAAGGGACAAAACACGGGAATACCGCCCCAGATCATGTCATGCTGGCCCGCTCTGTGCTTCCTCGAGAGGGCAAAGATTAAAATGGATTTAAAATGTCATACTGATTGGTTACTGTTGAAACTTTATGGTAGATATCTCCTGATAACCCGCCGCGGTGGCTCAGTGGCTAAGGCGTTGTGCTGGTGAGCCCGAGGACGCCGGTTCAATTCCGGGCCGTGGCGGCCGCTTTTCTGACGGAGGCGAAAAGCGAAAACGCCCGTGTGTACGAGATTTCGGCGCACGTTAAAGAGCCACAGGTGGTCAAAATTAATCCGTAGCCTTCCCCTACAGCGCGCCTCAGCGCCTGTGAAGCGTCGGCGCGTTATACCTCACAATCAATCAATCAAATTAGATATCTCCTGATAAAAAGGAAGTTATCTCAGCTTTGAAATTTCGTGTCTCTACTCGTTTAAGCACTTCACGTCACTTTGCGTGCACGTGTGGCACGGGTGTAGTTCTCGGTTTAACTGTTCGTTGGCTCTTCGCGCTTCATTCCGACACCGCATGTTTCCCTAGTTTTGTGCTAACCATATATGGCACGAATGGAGGTGAAAGACGAAACAAGACATTTTTATGCATTTCTCTTTTAAACTTGAAGTAGTGTTTCACAGCTAAAATCATACCTCGTACTTTGACCGCGATGTGCGATAAGATTGTTTCAACGAAGAGCAGATACATTAGAATATCTGTAATTCGGCCCCCGTTAATTCGGAAATTAGGATAATTCGTCGTTCCCACACCCTCCCTTAGGAAATGTTCGTAGCCATATATGGCAACAAACATTCGCTAATTCGGCGCAAAATTGCACGCGCACCAGTTAATCAGGACTGGAGGCAAGTCAAGGACGACACAACTGAAACAAGTTCCTCTGAAACGGTGGTTGCTCTGTGTGCCCGACGCTTCTGAAAGCCAGAAGAGGAGGAGGGCGATGTGGCATTCGTTGGCCTGCTTCCCTCCGAAGTACAGCTTTCCTACTACGTTGCAATTGATGACGGCGTTGTCGTCGCTGACCAGGGGCGGTATTCTCGTGTTTGTCCGTTTCGTAAACGTCTGTTTTGCGTCCGTTTATTGTGGCGTACTTCCAGTTGTAGCTCGGCTTTGGATTGACTTTTGCGCAACTGTTCTTGTAAACACATTTTAAACGACTAAATCTATTCTAGAATATCTTTTATATGTTTATTGTTCCGCCAGCGAACCAACAAGAAGGCGACGAATAATCGTCTGCTCCTAATCGTCTGTTTTGAGAAGCCGCCGCTCATAGCTCCGCCGTGCTTGCATGGCGTCGCATCCGGGGGTTCGCTTTTAGCCAATCAGGGGCTTGCTCAAAACGGACACTTTTAAAGCGTACACAAAATGGGCAAAACACGAGAATACCGCCCCAGTTGACCGATGACGAGATCATAATCAGCGCTGTCCTCGGTGTGGCGGATGAGGCGTCCGACGAAGACGACCCGTGCGATGTGCTACGCCCGGTGCATCGTCCTTTCTTTGAGCATCACGATCGCGGAAAAAATGCGGTGGTTACAGTCGAGTAAATTCGGTATATACAGGCGTTCGGGAACAGTGGAATTTACGAACAGACATTGGGGCATTCAGATTTATATTGCAGCTAGTTCAACAGTGCGTACCGTTTCTTTAATGCAACTACTTCGGTGTGGGTGACGGTCCATCCTTCGTAAGCAACGACTGACGACGGTATTCGATAAGCGCTGAATGAGGCGAAGAGCTGCTGCCGTCTGCCCGTTCCACCTGCAACGAGGGTATACCACGCTATCTGAAATATGTGCTTTCGCTTTCGACAAACTTTGTAATCACTCGCTGACAGATTAAACTCTTTGGTTGATTCGGCGAAGCCATTCCGCTCGTCTCGCGCCGTTAGCTCTGGTTCTTCTGGTAATTACTTCAATTTACTCTTGGTATCGCAAATAAACGAAGTTTTCAAGCACTTTTGTCATCGGTCTCCCTTTTCCCGAATTGTTGTTACAATCGCACACAACGCAGAACGCGATCTCGCTGATAAGGCTTGCTTAAGAAAATGATCTAGGGCTGCATTAAAGATGTTGTAGTGGTCCGTCCGCAGAGCCATGATGAAATTTTGAATGACCAAGATATTAAAGAAAAAATTTCGGGCCGTCTCCATTAACGTGAAACCTGGAGAGGGGTGAATCATACAGTGTATAAGTGTATTCTTGGAGCCTTGGCGTTTTTGCCAACAGAGATGAAGCCTTTACAGCTTTGCTGTAAAGGTTTCAGGTGTAAAGGTAGAGGTATACAGTTTTGCTGTAAAAGTCTCGTGTCTTTGAAGCACGCGAAGCGTTTAGCTCAAGGCGTAAACGAGTTTCCCGGTGTGTTAGTACTGTGACTACATGAGACGACGATTACGACTAGGACGACCACAGGAGACGCCTACAGCCCCAGCCCGTAAGGGGCATCGACCCTACAAATCTACGTGACTGTTGCTTCGAGGTAGACAGAGACGTTTCGCACGACATAAATCATGACACCGTGGGCGCCCCTAGGAATTCTATACTCTAACAATATGGCGACGGAGCCGTGCCAACGCATACGCTGTCTGGGGGATCGAAATCAGTGAATTGTAACTACCTCCTATAATATACGCAAATACAGTGCTGGTCCATAATACAGGCCACACCGTTTCGACACGTGTACACAGCAATCGACCATCACCCTCGTGGATGAAGCACCCCCTCTATACAAAGTTGTCTTCTTGTACAGTCGTCAAAACTGTTAACAACAACAAAAAACGAAGTGCCAGCGTATGCACAGGGCGGCAGCTTACGATAGCGCTAGGGCTGCTAAGACAGGTTGTGCGTATGCGCTGAAGCAGATCGAGTGCGGTAGGGCAGCGGCTGTTAGCTATCGTGAGCTGCCACTCTCTGCGTAGACAGGCACCTCGTGTTTTGTTGTTGTTAACAGTTTTGACAACTGTACATGCATGTACTTCTTTTCTTGTACGAGTATATGAACACCGATTTCCTATATATGTCCGATGTACATAAATGCACTCTATGCAGCGCCACCCTGCGAAAGCTCGCCTGCTGCCGAGATATTGGCTGTGCAGCCTATTTTAATTGCATGCATCTTCGCATGCATGCATGTAGTTGACACGCTGTTGGCAAACACGTTGGCCCAACGGTGCGGCTTCAAGCGCACGTGTTGCGCATCTTTTCAAAGTGGTCCGGGTCAGCAGCTGTATTTGCAGTTGCTCCTTATCCTCGTTTTAATTGTGCTTTTCAAAGAGTCTAAATTTGCTACTCAAGGGTAATCCACTACATGTTCTGGGCTTGTTTGAATTATGCGTGTCACATTCAGTTCATAATAACAAGTACCGTAATTAGCCAATTCTAACGCGCCCCCGATTCTAACGCGCACCCGATTTTCCTGGCAAAAAAAAAAAAAAAAAAACGAAAAAACTTGCACCTCCGATTGTAACGCGCACGGAACTTTGTGAGCAAGAAAAACGAATGCGATAGACACCGGCGATTTATTTCTCGAAGTAATCTCACTCATCTCACTCCTTGTCGCTCTCCACTGACCACAACATCTCGTCCTTGGTGCCATCAAGCGCGTTCGCGATGCCACACTTCTGAACGAACGTTCAACCATAGTTGATGGGATCGTGGCCCATGCCTCGCACGCCCATCCCGCGGGGCACGCTTCAGCCGACCGCTCGTTTTGAACGCGTGAGAGCCGCTGCTGCCAGTGCTGTTATCAAGCGCGCAAGTGGAACGATTTCACGATTTGTGTGAACACCAATAGAAAAGCCTAGGCGCCTATGCTTTCTGCGTGCGAAAAATCGTTGCTAAAAGCTTTGGCGCCATTTTGAGATGGCGATGGCGATTGGTGGGACGAAATTTCCGCTGTTTCGGCAGTTTCGGTTTCGTATCCGATTCTAACGCGCATGCGATTTTTCGACCTATTTTTCCGGAAAAAAAGTGCGTGTTAGAATCGGGTAAGTACGGTAACAAAAAAGACGCTCGTTTGCCTGCAGCGCTGCAGTGCATCTTGGCCGCGGTGAGTGCGTTAGATCTATACTTTTGTTCCCTACAGTACAGATATATGCGGACTTCCGTGTTTCTTCGGTTAGAGAAAGTTGAAGTTCTGAGGGCTGTTTCATCTCTGTAGCTTTGCCGTGTGGAACGTTGAATAGTATACGAGGAATTCCTTAACTTTTTTGCAACTATTAATCGAACAGTTTTCATCAGGTGCATTAGCCGTGAATGAGGCCCGAAACGTTCAGGGCCAGAGCTGCGTTACGGTCGTCCTGAACGGTTGACATGCTGGGTCGCAATGAGAAACATGTCTTACAGCCCTCTTGAGCGCTTGGTCGATGTCGTGGATCAGGTCATCGCAGTGCTCGATGCCAACAGAGAGCCGTATCAGGTTGTCGGTGATGCCCAGCTCCTTGCGGTGTTCCTCGGGCACAGACGCGTGAGTCATGAGAACCCTGACGCGGAGAGAAGTTTGCAAACGTTAGTGTTTTTAAGTCAGGAGAAACACACACTAATGTGTTAGCCACTCTACGTGCAGTCTATGTCAAAATTTTCCAGGCAAGAGTAAAATGCATGCCGCCATAAATTTAATGTACAAGCTTACGTCTCGAGTGGAGCTGAAACGTTTTATGCCGGAAAGCTAAAGAAAACACTTTATTTCTTGCTATCATAAAATCATTTTGTCGAAGTTAAATGTTAAGCTTATTCTTTGAATTCTTTGTGGTCCGGAAGGCTTAGGTATGGCCTAGAAAATTTTGACAAAGACTGTACGTAGATATTTTCAGCTCTAGTGTATTGCTGCTTCATTCTTTCATTCACAAGGGACAAACTACTAACTGTAGACATACAATTCGTTGAAAGGCACTTTCTTAAATTTAGAAGGTAAAGACAACCCTGCCGATGCTTTCCAGTGCTGGACGCATTCTTCCTAAGCACTTGGCAAGCAATTGGATGTGCGTACTTATCCGTAGCAAGTGAGGAGTAGGATGAACTAAGATCAAGGTCAGAGTACCGTCGCTAATTTTATTGCTCTCGTAAAATGCCCCTGGTCACGTTGCGTGAGTCATTTATTCACCTCATGAACTCTGTATCGCAGCGCTCAATGCTTGGTAAGGGGGGTGCTAGGCCTACTAGTTTGTCTGAGCCGAAGTTCTTCATCTTTTTTGGAACGTGATCCACGTAGCGGCATTTCTCCAAGTATTAAGAACTCACCTGATCAAATTCTTATGGGACATGGGCCTCGGGCTTAAAAACCACCGTGCACCAATACAAAAAGTTTTACGAAGCCATGAAAATGTTTCTAACGGCCCAGTTTGCTTATTTTAGAAAGAAATATCAGATATTTGCTAAAATAAAAAATAAAAAAGAAATGTATTTTAGTTCATCTGGTTTTCATGAGATGGCGCTAGCGGTCTACCATGCAACAGTTTGATTTTTTTTAGTTCAGTACTGAAGCGACATATTTCTAGAATAAGAAAACTAGGCCGTTGTGCACATTTCAGTGTATAGGTAGTATTCACCGAAAAGTTTAGCTGTCAATTTCTTCGCTTGGCAACACTGGAAACGACCACGGACATGGCGCGGCTTGTTCCAGTGCACCCGCACGCAAAAAAAAAATCGTCTGCACAGTTTCAACCCGATTGTCATCGGTAGTGTCAGCAGAGATGTTATTAATCGCACTCACACTGGAGTAAAGCCATTACGTTGCGTTCGGTGGGGTACAGTATGGAACGTTCGACGCACATGTGCTCAGCACGGACAAGTACCGCCATCCCGCGGAGCCCGTTGTAACCAGTGACAGCGCACTCACATGGTTGCCTGCATGCGTGCCTCGCCAGCGAATATTAGTAGAACTTTTTCGCATTGGTGCACGATGTTTTTTAAGCCCGTAAGTCATGAAGAAGAAAGTCCCATAGGTATGTTAAGAGGTGAGTCCCCCTTAAGTGCAGCTGAAGTCGATGAAACTCTCGCTGTACGTACACTTTTTTCTCCGTACGTACGGACCCACAAGCAGTGGCAAAAAGGATGCCAGGAATGTCGGCTGCGATGCCAACGGTACTCACGGAAGTTCAGCGAGGCTCTCGATGGAACCGAGGCTCTCGGCCAGCGTGAACACCTTGAGGTTGCTGAGGAAGGCTTTGGCCTCCGCCAGGCCACCTTTGAGCACGAAGGTCACCATACCGCTGAAGCCGGAGCACTGACGCTGGGCGACGTCGTACTGCGGGTGGCTGGGCAGGCCTGCGTGTCGCAATTTCAAGAGCTACCGTATTTTCGCGCGTATACCCCGCACCAAAAATGCGAAAATTTCAGTAGCAAAGTAGGGGTGCGGATAATACGCGGTTTTTTTTTCTTTAGTACAGCTTCACGGCAATGCGCGTTGTGCCGTGAAGCTCCTATGCAGTAACACTGACTGAGCCTTCCATGACAGCGATTGCGAAAAACATAAGAGGACAAGGAAGAAAAAACAAGGACGAGTGCACTCTAGCAACTGAATTTTATGCTTTTTCTGTCTACATAGTATATGATGCGTTTCTTGAGTAGTAGCTTTCGTTCAGCCTTTCCCGTATCAAATGCGCGCGGATTTTTTTTATTTTCCGGTGAACTCAAAGTGGGGGTGCGGATTACACGCAGGGTCGGGTTATACGCGCGAAAATATGGTATACGCAATCGGATTGCACTGTACAGCTGCACTGCACAAATAAGGGAAGTCCTCAGGGATTTATAAGAGTGTGAAGGTAAAGGCCTAGTTGGACGGTATGTCGAACTTTGCGGCCACGCTCGTCACCATGCACTCGGCCGGCCCCCTCGACAGCCCATTCAAGAAACTCGTTCTGCTTGCTCGGCATCGTCAGGAACCTCCTGTTCGCCTCTATCGGTACCTAACCTATAAAGGCAGCTTGCACTGCACATGTTGGAACGACCTGCTTCCCCCTGGCGCTGTTTTTTTTCCCTTTCCTAGAGCGCGCCCCAATTTCCTGCGCCATTCCGTGTACCTCGATCACAACGATTTTCTCTACCTCACGCGTTCCATTAGGTATCCAAGGCTTTCGCCGTAAAATCGCCTCTGCCACATCACTACCGAATTTAATGTATTTGCGTTAGATTTTAGCTCGAAAAGCGTTTTCCAGCGAAACTCATTCTAGGAGGTTGCCGACTGCCTCTGTGACGCCATTAAACAATTTCAGTTAACGACACCAATTAAAGAACAAACACCGACCACGTGTGTTTATTAAAAAAAAGACGTTCTCCAGTACGGGACCCTTGTTCACAATCTGCAGCGCAGCGCAATGATCATTCCAAAATTTTTACTGTCTCTGCAAACTTTTTGGTCCAGACTGGCCACTTAAACGCCGTTTGGCTGTAGTGGTTGGCTTTGAATAATGGCCTTTTGGTTTGTAACTGCAGCTAGTACTTATCGAGTGCCCTAGCCAACAGAGACGTCTATAGCATAAAGTAATAAAACTGTTTGGTAGACAGATTTCCCGAATGTAACAAATCATGTTCTTTTGTCTACCGTAGAGAAACAGGCAAGCTCAAGGCATTAAAATTAAACCCAGTTACATCCAGTGTGAAATCTGCCGTAACAGCGGAGATGTGGCTCTCTCGTGACGGCTAGAACGCAAACGGGTGGTCTCCCGAGAACAGCAGCGCCGTCGCTAAGCAAATTCTACAGTTTGCGCGAAGAAATCAGCAGCTAAACGTGAGCAGCACGAAAGTCCTTTCCCTAGCGTGAAGGAGAGGAACCCGCCCCTACGAGACCACTGCGCCCTCTATTGATGGTTTTGGGAACCACCGGCGGGTCTGGGAACCTACCCCTGCGTGACGCAGGACTTACAGCAGACGGACGAAAAAGCTCGACCTACGATAGCTCCGCTTTTAGAATACCAACAGTTTCGCTCAAGGCCTAGTCGTGAAAAAGGAAATGTGCGGAATCGGGTGAGACCTACACAAACTTTCTTGGTATTTTATCGCGCTTGAACTAATTCGCACCTGCGGTCCTGCGTTTTGCATTGTTCTGCGAAAGCATGGAGCTCATTTTGCGATTAAATGAAGTCTGAAGCATTGCAACTAGTGAGCTGAATACACTTACAGGTAAGTATTACGTTTGCCGAGTTTCTCAGTCACCACGCAGGAGGCATGTGCAGTAAAATAAGCATGGGATACGCTAGAAGTGAACTGTGATTTTACTTTTGAGCCACAGGAATGTTAACCGAATATAAAAGCGGCCACATTTCGTCACGTTGAGTGGGTCAGTGTGCGTGCTATATCTTGGGGGATCTCACACATGAATATGGTTGTCAGTGATTCAGCCCCTGTTTGCGTGATGCAAGTTGTTCAGCGGACTTTCAGGGCTGCATGCCAGGTAGGGGAATCAAATTTTCTCACACCACTTAAGTCTGCTTACGCGCTTTGAAGGTTAAAGACTAGAGCATTTAGTTTCATACTAACATGTACTAGAGGGAAATCTGGCGCCACTGTCAAGGGGAACCGCGCTTCAGCGAGCGTGCCGTCATGTACCGGGCAGACACGTTCCACTTTTTTTTGGCATGGCTCATGAACAGGCTAGAAAGTTCCCTCTAGCTGCAAAAAACAATATTACTGTAGAAGATTAATCGAATTTGTTTTGTTGTTATAAAATTGAAGCTACAGAAAGATTTATTTGTCACGGATTTTTGAGAAGCTTCATGCAAGATGATAGAGAAAACGATGTTAACCTTTTTTGTTGATTTTAGATTCGAGACAAAAAAAAAAAACGTTGTGGCTAGCCAAGCCAAGTAAGCGAGGAACGTTGCTAGCTGCAATGGCGGCGCCCACGACGGCCCGCGACTGAAGCGCCACATTTCCCTCTAGTGTATATTAATATGGACTAGAGTACCACTGCGACAGGTACGTTTTACATACACGTCCAAACGTCCGCACAATAGCCACGCTGGTCTCTGATTCGAATCCCCCTTAACCCATCATAATTCATATTCATCGAACCTAATAGTAATCATTACGATCAAACACTAGTCAATCATTCATTAACTTTGGTAATCATTAATAATCTCTTTTACACAGCTGGCATGCTTTGGGTTGTTTCTGGCGTTCCTTGGGTTTTGTTACCGTTTGTGTCGACGCCGGGGTCATTCAAGGCCCCCTTCCCATGAGACATGTAAAGCTTTCGCAATAAAAAAATGATAATGTGGTGAACTCAATGGCTGTATTGTCTGCTGTGCTTAGACGGCCTAATCTACTTGCTCCAGACGAGTCCGGCGCTTTCTGGCTCGTACCTGGATGGATGACCCTCGAGACGAACGGGTGCGCTTCGAGGTATTTGGCCACCTTGAGAGCGTTCTGCATGTGCCGTTCCATGCGCACGTGCAGCGTCTTCAGTCCCCGGTTGACGAGGAAGCAGTCGAAGGGCGAAGGCACCGCGCCCGCAGCTGGAACAGACAGGGGATGCACGTCGTCGGTTGCACTGAGAACAAAAATCCCTCAAACTTTGATGGGTTCATGTACTCGCCGGGTGTTCGTAGTTATACGACGCGTTTTCAAAGAAACGATCGCAGGCCCACCAACGCCAGTCTTGGCGTACGGTTCTTATAGACGCGCGGACATTGTATGGCCGCGAACCATTGAATGGGTTTGTTTGTTTGTGTTTTTTTTTTACCGCCCGGCTGCACCGGGTTGTGTTATCTGTGTCCCAAGTGAAGCGCGTGTTTTATTTTTTCTGATGCCGCACGGGTTATCTCATTTGAGAGAAAGAATGTTTCGCCCTAACGTCACTAGCCTAGAGCAGTCTTTGATCTACAGTGTTCTGGATGTAATTCGACGATTCGAGAAACACCCGCACTGCAAGATAAATGGCCGCAGGGGCAGACGCAACGGCATTCGATCGCCGACACTCGCCTGCGCATGTCACTTTGTTGACTGCTGCTTCGCCGCCTGTGTATTCTTTGAGTTGTTAGGGGAGCACAAGTTCGCTCCAATAAACCTGTTTTTCCTTCAAGACAACTGCGTCATCTTTGGCTAAGTGGCAGTATGAAAGGTGGTACGCAATTTTTAAAACATTTACAAAAATTCATCGGTTGACATTAATCACAGTTTTAGCGCACTGTTTACGCCATGAAATTTGAAACGAGTAATAGCTGAAATTATATCTTACTTTTAAAAAGCACTGAATATGGTTTTCGTCGCCAAACTAGGTCTTTTTCACGGTGGCATTCAAGCTCATGTGGTTATGTGGGAGACAAATTCATCGTTATTGCATTGTTTCCCACCGAGCCGGAGTGTAGCGAGAAATAATATGCCAAATCTTTGAAACAAAAAGAATGGGACCATGCACTTTACGTAAGCATTCTCCAATTTCTTGGGCAGCAGCCTCTGCACTCCATAAGAATCTTAGTTCTCCTCGAGGTGGAGCATAACTGCTCTTCTATTTGCAGCGTTCTTTGTATACAAAAGTCAATTTCAGTACCTGGATCGTTGGATATGAAACTGTCTAGCCTAGCACTCCAAGCTATCACCAACTCGCCTGTAATGGGTGCACCCCAGCACGACAAGTACTCGGGAATGGAACCAGCGCGAACTAAAACGGAGACAGAGGAAGCCGAACACAAGGGCAGCCGTCTGTCCTTGCGTTAAACTTCTGTCTCCGTCTAACTAGCAACTCTCGAACTCTCCATCCAACTCTCCAACTAGCCCAACTTGAAACGCTACGACAAGTATTACTGCGGTAAACATCAGTAGTAATGTGAAGCATACTGCCACTACTCCCATGTGCTGCAAGGATCCAGAAATTATTATGTGGGGATGGTTGTGAGGTATTAGCAAACTGCACGTGTCGCCAATGGTTGACTAAGCTTTTCTCAGCGCCTTTTACATTTGTTTGCTTCAGATAAATTTGAAAACTAGTGTAGAAGGTAGATGCAAGTTCGTTTCATATTATTTTTCACCGCCTCCATTGGCAGGAAGGAATGCCAGCTGTAAAAAAGCTATGTACATTAAAGGCTTTAAAGTCATCCCACCGATTGATTGATTGATTGATTGATTGATTGATTGATTGATTGATTGATTGATTGATTGATTGATTGATTGATTGATTGATTGATTGTGAAGTTTAAAACACCGACGCTACCCATGCAATGAGGCACGCCGTAGTGGAGCGCTCCGGATTAATTTTGACCACCTGGGGATCTTTTAACGTGCGCCGCAATCTCGTGCGCCAAAACTCACCGTTTTGGAAGAACTTCAGACGCTCGTAGATCTTCTCATCATTTGTGCAGAGGCAACCCATCACCACATCCGAGTGTCCTGCATTTGTCACACAATTCGGCGTTAATACGAGAAATTTTTATTTGGTTGCTGCGTATTGTCTTTAAGGCTCTCAGTAGCAGGCGATATTTAAAGGCCAACTGCACTGAAATTTCACCTCGGGCAAATTTATTTTGTACGTACAGTACACGCCACGAAAGATGCAGGGACATGGCTGGTAACCCCGTGAAGTGCCTTGTTAATCAGGTAGAAATATTTAAAAAAGCCCGTAGCAGACAACGCTACACGTGCCGGCGGATCGTGCAGACAGCCATAAACCGGAAGTGACACTCCGGCCGGTCGGGTGCTTGGTCCGCCGGCCGCCAGGGGAACCAGTCGCGTTCCCCTGGGCGCGCTTTTGAATTCCCCGGGCGCCAAGTGGCTGCGCACACTCCGGCTGGCCGGCCGCTCTGGCTGGCCAGCCGGAGCGGCCGGCCAGCCGCTCCGGCTGGCCGGCCGCTTGCTCGCCGGCTGCAATGCCACTTTTGCCTGGCCGTAATGGCCGCGCTCTTCTCACTTTCGGTTTCAATATGGCCGATTTCCGCCGATTGTTAGCGCCATGCATGCGTATATTTCAGCTGTCAGATTTTCCATTTTGCGGTGTTTTTAAGGCGGACTATACGAAAATAAGGTTTTCAAGAGGTCAGAGCAGTTGTCCTTTGCATGACAGGTTGCATGAAATGACAGGGTCCTTGCATGACAGGGTTCTAAGTGACAATTTTGGTAAAGTTATAGCTTTGCAGAAAAGGATGTTGTAGGAATTCGTGTTTGAAATCTCGTATTTTTGCAATAAAAGCTCTTTATAAATAAAGTGTCAGCGACTTCGCTTCAAAGACGTGTGGATAATGCGGCTTGCTGCAAAGCGTGTTAATGTGCGTGAGGTCCCAATAAGCTCCCCTGTAAAGAGGAATGGTGCAGCCGTGCACATAATAAGCATGTGCATTAACGATGGAATATGCGAGTGAAAAGTGATAGCACAACTATTTCCACACGCACCACCCTTGAGTGCTTCGTATTGTGTCAGCGAAATGAGGACTGCTGTGGTCAACATGCACGTGCGCGATGATATGGTATCGCCCAACACGGTGCAGCAGTTGCATGTTCACGCAAGGGCAGGTTGTGCTATCCAGAGCCTCTAACTGCCCGCTCAAAGTGCCTATACTAGGGAATATAGGGAAATATACCAGGGAATACGGAAAATATCAGGGAAAAACGTGCGATCTTGGTATACAAGTGCTTGAAGGCTGAACGGCTGCCTAGCACGGTTGTTAACTTTGTTCCACTGCTAACGTACTCGCACAGTTTGAAAAAAATTGAAGTTGCATGTTCACGCAAGGGCCGGTTGTGCTTTCCAGCGCCCCTAGAGAAATTTACTAGGGACTAGGGAAAATAGCAGGAAAAAAAAAAACGTGCGATCTCGGTAGAAGTGCTTGAAGACCGAACGGCTGTCTGACACTGGCAATAAAACGAGCACGGTTGTTAACTTTGTTCGAATGTTAACGCTCTCGCAGTTTGAAAAAAAGAAAGACGCATGCGCTGAGTGAAGGTATACCCTGTACCAATTATAATTCACTTGATAAATTAACTTGATAGCAGCTTACATAGCCAGCTAAGAGGAACCGACAGCGGTCATGCGAATAGCAATCGCGCAACACTTGGCACATCCTGGCACTTACCATTCATGTATTTGGTCAGCGAGTGCATGGAAACATCAGCGCCAAGTAGTATGGGCTTCTGCAGAAGTGAAGAGAAGACGATTTAAATAAAAGTGGACGAGTTCGACGACCCTGGCAAGGCATGTCTTGCCAGTGTCGTAGAAAGATACGAGAACTAAAACACGCATGTTTTAGTTCTTGTTTCTTTGTACACTGGGCATTAGTAATGTTTTGGGGGCAGCATGTACGAACCTGGAAGTACGCAGACATGAAGGTATTGTCGACGGCTATGATTGCCTGGCCTCTTTTTTTGACAGCCTTGCAGACGGCCTTGATGTCGACCACTTTCATAGTCGGGTTGCTCGGAGTTTCCAGCCAAATCAGCTTTGAAATGCAAAACAAAAGAGAAACACAAAACGGATACCAGTTAGCTATAGCTTATGGCCACAGAAATTCACAGCAGAGTCGCGCCACGTTGAAGACGACGACATCGTCGCAGATGTGTAGCGTATACGCCGAACGTATATACGCGAGATTCCACAGAACAGTTAAGCATATATTCCGCATCTTGTACAAACTGCAGTCTGAGAGTAAAAAGCTATACAGGACATTTATGCTTACGTCTTGAAATGTAAAACGTAAGAACATTACTTCCGTCAGGGAGAGTTCTGGAACAAGGGTGGCACTTCACTATTTCTGGTGCTCAAGCACTAAAGATCAGCTGAGGGAGCGAGATTTCCTAATTGATTTTCTTCACCTTCATGTTCACAGAACACTTTTTTATTACGTTTCGAAATGCCGGGTATTGACCGCTCGACGAGTGAGTGCTTTGTAAGCGGACAGGGCATGGTGTCGCCTGCGGCCAGGAGAATTCTCCACCTTTGATGTGCCACAAGAAGCGACCGCATGCTTCGCCGCCTCTCGGGATTGTGAATTCCCCAACTTACGGTGATGTCGGAAATAGCGCATACCGGTTACGACATGCATCGAACATGATCTTTCGATGCATCCGACGATAGCCCGTACCTTGGTGTTTGGCTTCAAGGCTGCTTTCAGTTTCTTGATGTCCGTGAGGTCGATAAAGCTCAATTCGAAGCCCCGTGGCTCCAGGAGGTTCCTGAACAGCCGGTTCGTGCCTGTAAGAAAAGAAGAGAACAAAATGCATTGGCGTGCTATCAGAACAGCAGCAATTATATGCAGCTAAATGTACGCTGCTCAGGCATGCTTGTTTAGTGCCTAATCCGCAAATGGCTTACCGCCGTATACGTCGTCGAACGTAATAATGTGGTCCCCCGGGCTGAGAAGATGGGTCAGGTTGTGCGTTGCTGCCAGGCCTGAAGAGTAGGTCAATGCTGCAAAGCGAATGATGAAAGAGCAATTGGGTTTTAATTCAAAGAAAAAAAGCTTCACTATTTTAAAGCCGTGTACCTCTCATATACACATCATGAAAAAAAAGAAAACATCCCGGTGTGATCTACAACTGCGAGGGCACCATTGGCCGTTTGAAACATGAAAGGACACACACCGAGGCGTTAGTTTTCCAACTGGCACTTCGATCTCCTTCATATGATTTTTCAAGGGATTAAAAATAATTATTATAAATACATAACTATTCACTGATAATATACATGGCTATTAACTGAATCAATTAACTAGAAATATTAACTATTAACTAAAATAAAAAAAACTATTAACTGTCAACAAGCAAAATAAAATATTTCGTTAAAATTCATTCGCATGTTCTGAGAATTGTGACAGAATTGCTAGCACTGCCTCCTATTTTCCGGTGTGTGTACATAAGAAGAAATAACACTTAAAGGAATATGCAAATGTGGAACAAATATAAACATATATGCTTAATGAACATGGAAGCAAAAACCTTGGAAGTAAAGAAATAATTAATCTAAAACTAACAAAGAATGGAGCGGACATTATAAACCTGAAACGCATGAAACAAACAACTTGTGGGTGGGCATTTTATTTTATTGTCGTTTTGTCATCCAAAAATATTTATTTTTTTATTGTTGCACACATGGGATGGTTAAAGACAAATCTTAACACCGCTGTCTTTTATGCCAATATATTGGGTAGGAGCAGCTTGCCAATCGTCGCGTGCTGCGGATAATTACTCCAAATTTAGTCCCACAAAAAATACGTCAAAATGCACGCTTGTGGTGAAAAAACTACGGCTACCACCCCCTACGGAAAAGAGCGCCCCCACCTTTGAATAAAATTTCGACAAATGCTTTCATAAAGGACACATGAAGGCAAGTTGAAATAACCCGCAGGGAACAAATTCCACACAAACCTAAACGCGGGGGAGAGGGGGGGGGAGACGAAGCGCGAAGTCGTTAGCGCACTGGTTTCCAGCGGCGCCCCTGGTTGCTTGGAGGCACTGAAGCAGCCTGGTCTGTGGATTCACTCGTGTTCTGATAGAGGCGAAAGGCAAAAACGCCCGTGTGTTCGAAATTTCGGCGCACGTTAAAGATCCCCAGGTGGTCAAAATTAACCCGGAGTCCTCCACTACGGCGCGCCTCATCGCCTGCGTTGCGTCAATCAAATCAATCTAGAGCACCACAAAAAGTTCTAGTGGGACGAAGATTCTCACGGTCAGCGTAACCTGGTTTTCAACACGCACGCGGAAAACGTTCTGGAAGCACCTAACGTCATTGCGACGCAGAACAAAAAAAAGCTAAACCCAGTTTCATTCAGTGTGATATCTGCTGAAACAACGGAGCTGCGTTTCCCTTGTGTCGGTTAGAAAGTAAACGGGAGATCGCCCGAGAACGGCAGCGCCGTCTCCACGCAAATTCTGCGGTTCACGCAAAGGAATCGGCAGTAACGTCAGCGGCGGGCGCTCGCCCTAGCCGGAGGGAGAGCGGCGATGATGATGATGATGAGCGCCGTCGCCACACAAATTCTACGGTTCGCGCAAAGGAATCGGCAGCTAAACGTCAGCGGCGGGAGGCTCCCTCTCTCCTCACGCATACCCCATCATTTTGTGAATACTCCCCACAAAAGCGGGCATCCTGCTCTAGCCTCAAAAAGCAAAGCACTGCCCCGGAAAATGTAGTTTTCCTTCCTGACGTCCAATTTCTCCGCCCTGTACATCTCTAACGACGTTTTAGCTTCCATTTTTTCTCTCCATTTATTCGTTTCAATATGCCTTGCCTCTTTTTTGGTTGCCTTGGCTGGTTTGAATTCTCCACTGTTTCCGTATTTCATCGTTTGCCTTCTAGTCTTCCTTAACCACTGCGTGTCCACGCTTTAGTCTGCGAGACCGCTGCGCCCTCTATGGAGTGGTCTGGGAACCGGTTTCTGCAGAGCCGCCGGCGGGTCCGGGAACCAGCTCCTACCCCTGCGTGACTCACGACCTTCAGCGTACTGACGAAACGGCTGGACCTACAACAGTTCCGCAGTTAAAAGTGACCGTTGGTGGGCTGCTGCTGTGCTTCTCAACTCAATTTCTAGAGAATCCATCGAATGCGGGTGGGACACCAAGAAAAAAGGAATGCAGGGCCGGTGCGCGCACGGATACATACTTTCGTTAGGGAACAGGCTCATGAAAGTAATGCAGCAATTACCTAATCAGTTACCTCGAATCAATTCAAAATCGCTCAGCCCGATTCATACATTCGTTATATTCTTATGACATTAGTGTTTCCTCCTTCAAAGCCCAATCTGGATTACAACCACTTTCCCTTCGGACGTCGCATAGCCACTCTTTCCCTTGTTTCACAAGCTGTTTCATTCGCCCCTCAACCATCCACCATACGTCATCCGCCCCCGACGTACATTTCGCACCGCACCAGCCACCCCTCCATGTTTCCGTTACCGCGCCTAAAACTGCTACCAATTCTCCGCGTCCTTCTTTCTTCGTGCTGTGAAGGACTGGAACGGCCTCCCAAACCACGGCGTCACAATCACCGGTCCATCAGCTTTCACTAAATATGTAACCAGTCGTCTGCCAGTGAGACCTGGCAATGTACTTATACCCACTATATCCACCCCTATGTAGCAATGTTTTATACCTTGTATAAAACAAAAGTTTTAAACAAAAGTATAAAACAAAAGTTGTATAAAACTTGTAGCAAAAGTTTTTTACATCCTGTGTATCAACCCCTTATGTGGCAAATGTTTTGATACCCTGTATATCCACCCCTTATGTAATACCCCCTTGTGGGGTCTTTAAGGAAATAAAATATGACGACGATGATGATTTCTACAGAATCCCCTTAACCTATCCTTACGTTACCTTTTCCGTATACACCACTGTAACGTTTTAGGTGCGTAAGCATTTTATGAAGACTCAACGATAAAACCCAACTGTCCGTCCGCAATGCTTCATGTGTCGCGTTCTCAACGCACATTCGAAAGCTGTTAACAAAATTCCCCAGAGTCTTCATATTTTCCCGTGAGATTGCCCAAATTGCCCCTGGAAATATGTATTCCAGCAATGCATATGAGTACAGTAGTGAAGCCGACTTTAACAGAGCTCAAAGCATAGCGCTTTATTCGGATACATGGTGTCGGAAATTGCAATAATGGGTAAGAGACGTCCCCTGCCACATTAAAACGGCAGCTCCCGTTCATGGTCTTATCTCGGTGCTTTCTGCGACACATGGGGCGTTTACGGAGCAGTTTAATAAAAGACTTTAATCTTCGATATCAAAATGCATACATTAGTTATCGGGAAAAACAGCGCAGGGACTTTTAGGTCGCAGCCCTTTGGCAGCCGTCTCTAGGCTGAGCCGCGTCGCCGTCGTAACCGAGTGAACGATGGCAAGACCGACGAGTGAAAGAAAAAGCGAACGGGGAAAGAAAGCAAAGCAGGGAGTGTCGAGAAATTGGCAGGGGAGGGCGGTTCGCCGTGGCGGCGCCAGCGCTCTCCGAAAGTGTGCGGTGGGGGAGGGGAGGGGGCAGCATGCTGTGCCCGCACGAGAAGCTCGACGGCGCGACGCTGGGGCGAAAACGTGAAGGGGGCGTGCGCGTGACTATGATGTGTGATCCCTGCTTAAAACGAAGTTCGCAATCCCTTCGTGAGACGCACTATGCGCCGCCGACGCAGAGGCTCATCTTTCGCTGCCGTCGAGAGAACCCGCGAGTGAGTGCTGCCTCAGCGCACTGCTGCTGCGCCTAAATATCGCATTAGGAAGTATCGTAATCGCCAGCCAACTTTTTTACTGTCTCTCGTTCTCGTCCCTGCTCTGTTTTCTCCGACATGTACAACCAACTAGCGCAAACTCAAGCTTTAGTCATATACATATTACTCCCGAAATTAATGTCTTTCCCGCAATACATTTGTGTATAGTAGTAAAGCCAACTTTAACGGGGCGCAGTGCACAGCATACGGGTCTACGCATTTATCCGACAATCATGACTTGGGAGTTACTGCAATTTTTTTTCTGACTTCTTCTATACGCCAATGAAATTAGAATGACAGAAAGATGCTATCTGTAGTGTTTTATATGCGTAGTATCCATTGCCAAACCTGCTGGTTTCTCGGCGTGTTTTGCGACACCAATTTTGGGGACCCAGTTTTATAAAGGCGCCATATGCCGCACTGGAATGCGAGCTGCGGCTCGCATTCTAGTGTGCATATGTTGAAACAAATTCTACCTCATTTTGCCGCCAAGTTAATTCTATAAGCGAGCCAACTGTAAACTCTTATTATTAGTTGTGTTATTTCATGTTGACGTTAATATTTCCCCGTGGGCTCAATTACAGACACCCAGTGGGTAGTTTGCGTGCTTGTGTGTATGCAAAATAATATACAACCTTGGTCGACGTCTCTAGGACGACTCTACGTTCGGGCCGAGTTTCAGGTATTTCTGTGTTGTCGTTATTTCACTATTGAGTTGCGAAACGTTATCGGAATCATAGCATGCCCTCTGCAGTATCAAATGTAATAAATGGGCTCGTGTGGCAGGCACTGACGTGCTTCACGAAATTTCCCCATTTGAGGGTGGGGGAAACGCGCAAGGCCTTGGCTATCATCTAATAGCAGTACGATAATTTATTTTTATTCACAAGTTACACTGTAATTAAGCAGCTTCGATGCCTGCTGTTTTTGTTTTCCTACAATGATCTTGCAGGAAAACAAAGCAAAAACGATTAGTGCCCTTCCACTCTGTGAAGAAGGATGCCCTGCGAAGCTGGACGCCGTACACGAAATGCGCGAAGTAAAACACGTTTGTTTGTAATTTGCGATTGAGCAAGTAGAAACTTAGCCCACGGAACTTTGAAGGACTCGAGATGTATTCTAGGCGATAACATGAGCTGTCTGTTTCCCTCCGCGTCGTAGACGTCTTACTGTCTGTGGGACACCTAACCCCAGTCCGCTCGGGCAACGGTCTAATTAGTGTTCGCCAGGATGGCCGCCCGGGAGCAGTCATAGTTGACTTTACCCAAACGGACCAACCGCTTCTGCTCACTGAGTGGCCAGAGTCACTGTTAATTATTTATAGTGACGCTGGCTAGTTGGTGAGCGGAAGCGGTTTGGCCGGTTGCGTCGAATCAAGACATACTGCTCCAATCAGGGCAGACTGATCACTTGCAGTTGCGAAACGACACCAGCGACAATTGCTGCACTTGATTGGAGCAGTATGTCTTAACTATGACTATGACAGCTCCCATGGCGGCCATCATACGACACTAATTAGACCGTTGCCGTCCGCTCGACCACTGAGTACAACGGAAAGTTCGCATTTGGGCGGTGGACGAACACGTTTTAACCTACCGCCAGCACGACGGACATGCCATCAGGGAGGGCATGAAACTTACATCTGCGCGTGCAGTGTGCAGCAGTCATGCGGTGTACGCTCACAGCATCTCGAAGTTATTAACAGCGGAGCTTCTGTGCAAGCCGTAAGTTGTACAAGCCGCTATCTTGCGTTGCCGCTTTAATTGTGCCCTTACTTATTGCCACACATCCTTCTAAGCGAACCTCAGGTGACATGTGTGCAGCAACCGCCAGTAAGTGCTTCGAACCTCTCCAGCCTTCCTCAGAGAGATATATCTTTCAATTCTTGTTTCCCTTGAGCAACATCCCCCGGACGCCGTAATGGCTCTTCGATTCGACACTGTGATATCGCTGTGGATGAGATCCCGCGTTTGCACTCAGAGATAGGCACCGGAAAGTGAGTGTCCTGGATATATTTTGCTTTCTAGACTCTATAAAAGGGAAGATATCTGTCGCCGCCAACCAACTTGCAAAAGACTCAAGAGCTTTATCGCAGTGCTGCCGCGCGACCTGGTACATGGAAGCGCTACCGTTACGCCACTCACGCTTGTAAAATCACGCGCGTTTGTTCTCCTCTTCAAATGAGGTGTTTATCTCCAGGTCTGCAGCTTATTGCCGCCGGGGCTGCCGACCAACACTTCCGGAACAGTGAACGCGCGTGGCCCTGCATATTACGATAAGGGGTTGACCCGTTGACTCCTAGTTGATAACAGTGCTTGCGGATCGTTCGAGCTTCTGGCGTGTTTCTGAGTGCTTTTACATCAGTGTTTAAGTCGCGAAACAAGAACCTAATCTTGCACTCGAATTCAAGTGCATGTCCACATTGCAGACAGTTTCAGCCAAAGTAGTGGATGATAGGAAAGGAAGCTAAGCCCTTTCCATCCTTCTTGTTTTGTTTTTCCATTCTTTCTTGTGCGATTTGCTACTACCTTAATTTCTGCTGGTGTAATTACCATGCTCGAATTTCTCCTGCAGTACGAGTTACACATGCAGCATGTAACACATATTTCTAAGTTGAAGGCCAGAACCTTCGGAGTGGGTTCACCTTTAGTACAGTCATCAGACTACAGTCAACAGACATGGGTGGTCCGCAAGCTCCCCACTCGTCTCGCATTCCGCAGGACCCTGGGTTGAATTCCACTCAGCGCAAATTTTACCAAATTTTCTACCGTATTCATTGACTTTTTTTTTGTTCAAAGGAGCTTAGCTGACAAATCTGGCGAGAATTTATTGACCTGTTTTTATCCGTTTGATCATTCGGGCATTATGTGTGCCGTGGGTTGGCCCCATTGATTACCGCCCTTCAGCCATTTTCTGTGCCATGGATGCCGGATTTTCGACCAACATAGTTAACTGATGCTCTCTCATTAAAAGATGCTGTATGTGGGCTTTCGTTTGGTCGTGTCCCTGTCTTCAAAATGCACCAGTGCCGAAAGAACAGAGCCCCATTTTTGCAAGCATAGTTCTGCATCTAAGAGCATTGGAGGGTACCATACTGAAAAGAGCAACTGCCGCAAACCTATGCGTAAAGTGCACGTGCGTACAGTGCACTCAAAGCGATAACGTCCTCACTCTCCCCTGCCGGTTTCATGGTCGTTTAAGATAATTCGTTCCATACTCGGGAACAAGTTAAGCACGGTAATTTAAGATAATCTGTTCTATGCTCGGGAACAAGTTCAGAACGGCAATAGCTCATGTACGGTACCACTCCGCATAAGCGACGTACCCGGATGTCAACGGGCACGCGCGTTTTGAAAGGAGGTTGCAATGAATGCGTGATATCGTCTGCATTTTCTTACGTAGTTTGTCGTCGCTGCAGTAGTTTGTGAGCACATTAAGTAAAAAAAAATCACGGAAACAGGCTTGTGCCGTGTTCAAAATATTCCCGGTAACGCACACTTGCGCCACGCGGAGTAACATCCGGCTGCGGGTTGAGGCACAGCGGCAACTTCCGTTGGCGTTCTTAACGTGTACCCCACTATAGGTGCCCTGTAAAACAAAAATAAATGGCGGGACGAACCATTCAAATGGCCGCGCATTACCTAGTGAAGCTGTTTCGGTTTCGACGGGTTGCACACATTCACAAAAGAAAACACGATTGACCGGGCCCCCTTTTCCCCTCTCCGCGGCTCTTATGAAGAGCCGACGCCACACTCTCTCCCCGCCTCTTTAACCAGGGGCGGTATTCCCGTGTTTTGTCCCTTTTGTGTACCTTTCAAAAGTGTCCCTTTTGAGCGAGCCCTGATTGGCTAAAAGCGAACACCCGGATGTGACGCCATGCAAGCACGGCGGAGCTACGAGGCGTAGCTACTCGAGCAGACGATTTGGAGCAGACGATTTTTTGTCGCGGTTTGCTCGCGGAACAATAAACACATAAAAGATACTCTGATAGGGTTTCAGTTCTTTAAAATGCGTTTGCAAGAACAATTACGCTATTTGAATCAAAGGCCCACTGCTTAACCGGAAGTACGTCACGATGAAAGGGACGCAACAGAGACGTTTCCAAAAGGGACAGTTACGAGAATACCGCCCCAGATTTCTGCTCGCGGACGCGTTCTGTCCGCGGACATTTTCATGCTCTGGTATCCCCCGGGAACGCAGGGGATAGAGGTGAACAGTTTCGTGTAAGGACTAAAGGAGTAATAACGGGGCACAGTTCGAATAAATGAAACCGCTCCTGCGCTCTCCGCATCCCGTGCCTGATTCATCGTGATGGCGAAATGTAACGGGCACACGTACCGTACTTGGCGCATTCCAGGGAAGCAAGGCACTCCTCCAGGCACTGCCGGGTGGGGTTTCCGGACCTTGAGTACTCGAATTGCTGCGATGCAAGGGGGACGCGGTTAGGAATATCACGACAGTTGGGAAAATTCGGCTTTGCTCTGTAGCAGACAAAACGTACAGTCAAACGTACAGTAAGGTTACGGACAAACGGTTGTCTGTAACAGCGATTTCTGTCCTTCAACTTAATATATGTGGAAAGTGCTGAAGGACACTATTCAAACAAGTGCTGCGGACTGAAGTGATCCGCGTGGAATTCAGAATGTTGTAATAATTTTCTCTAAATTATTTCAAAGCCAACAACGCAGAAGGTCGAAAGTTCAAAAAGCCGTGTTATAGAAAAGAGTTTTATCGACTGTACTTCCAACGCGGAGCATATGGTGGGACCGGTGTGGGCGTTTCTCCCGTCCAAAATTTTCACCTCGATTGTGGATTGGCATCGCACACACCTTAACAAGGTAACTGCTACGAATCTGGTGAATATTATTAGAATTATTATTTTTTGAGATCTGGCAGACACTCTGAAGCAGAAGGGGGGGGGGGGGGGCTTGCAGTCGGCTGGCGGAAGGCTGCGACACGGAAGGTGGTAGGTTCAGTTTCAGGGAGGACACGGGAAAGGATATTTTCTGTTGCCGATTAATCGGTTTATCTGATTGGGTATGTGTCTTTCAATTATGAACATGATGATGATCATTCATCATATCTCGCTCCCCTTCTTGCCAAATTGCTGGCTTCCTGATGTCGAACTTGCCTTTCCAAACACTAATGAACAAAAATAGCGCTTTGTTTAGTATTCAGGGAAACGTTGTGGGCCAGTGAATATAACCAAAAGGAATATATATGTCACTGCAACAATTTAAAAACGAACTTAGTGGAAGCGCCTTTATTTTTTGCTTTTGTATCTCTCTGTTAAGGCTCTTCAAACATCACAGTTGCTCTTTTACACGTCACTGGCTAAAATAATCCAACAACGTTAACCTCTCTAACATTTGAAAAATGACGGAAGTACTGCTGCTGTCGTCGTTTTTTTTTTTTTTTAATGCTACGACCCGTCCGTAATTTCGGGGTCTGTCTTTCTTCGGCCTCCACGAGCCCGCATAATAATGTCCATACTTCCAAAGGAATTGCGGCGCGCACCTGCGGTCCGTACGAGCAGCTGCCAACTTCAACATAGCCAACAGCGAGCACAATTGACGCTTATCACATTTTTTCAGGTCGTTGCATCCGTGTTGTCGTTCTCCCTTTTTTCCCGTTCATTCTTTTTGCACCGCGAGCTGAGTGACTAGCCGCGAAACGAAGTATGTCGCCCAGCGAAGGTGGACGCTTCAGTCGTCGCATAAAGACTTGTTCATACAAGTTCAGTAAAGCCTGATGTATACGGCTAGTTAGTGTAACATTCTTTTGAACTAAAGCATGTTGTTGGGCTAGTTGGTACTGCATTCTAAGAATAGGAAAATTAGCAGTGTCTTAACTCGGGTATGCCACGATATACGTAGCGCGAGCTAAGGTTCAGCTGGTTATTCTTAGGTTTCCCGGTTGTATAGGATTAGCTAGATTATCATGCTTACCGCTGCTTCAATGACACACACACACGGTATATGCATTATGTGACACTCGTATATTTATCAAGCGGCTCCGGGGCAGCGTCACCAATCGCCCCAGAGCTAAGCTGGTTCCACAGGCGCACGCCGGTGTTGCTGCGACGCACCAGCCATCGGTTCCCCACCCGGCCACCCCTCGCATGATCAAAGTGGACCGGGTCGCCACGTGCGGAACGGAGGTCGGCGAAGACGCTGGGCGCGTGGGTTGTGTGAGAGACGCCGGGCAGCGAGCAACGTTCTGTGCGCCGTGTGACGTCACTGCTCCTCGCGCATGCGCAGCACGGCTCTCCAGGAGCCACGCGAAACTGCTCAACCTCGGCCAGTGTAGCTCACGCTACAAAAACTGCGCGTCAAAGACAACACTAGTACAAAGGGGACGCAGATCTGCGCCCGTCCTGTCCCCTTTTAGTAGTCTTGTCCTTGACGCGCAGTTTTTGTATTTTTGAAGGTAAGTTGCGCTTAATATGCTCACAGAGACGGACACGGGAATAAAACTTCCACTTTCCTTCAAAAGTCTATATATAAAGCTGGTAAGTTCGCCTGGGAAAAAAGTTGCACCTGTAAGTGCAACGAAAACGAACATTCTGACGGCCGGAAAGGCAGCATAGCGCTGCACAGCTTCATCTTATGTGACACTCTACAGCAGCCTGTCTCTTTTTGTTTTGGGGAGGGGGAAAGGGGGGTCGAGGGGGCTGCGCCCCGAAAAATTTTCCATTTGGGGGGAAGAGGAAATGAACGGTCCCACTAACGATGCCTATTAGCAAATAATGACTGCCGATAATTGTTCCTGTGTCACAATCTATTCGCGCCGACCACACGCGGCTTCCATGTGTACCGTCACAACGACGATCTGCCATTTTGCAATATCGCTGCGGAAAGAAATGAGCAAAACAATCGGAAAGTTATGTAGAGTACCACATTGTGCCAAAGTCAATCTTTGCTTTGACTTTTTGTTTTGTACATCGCCGTTTCCATTAAATTTATTCTCTGTTTTTTGTTTTGCTGTTTTTACTGATTTTTCTTGGCGTTTTTTACCTCCCCCCCTTCAGAATTGCCATCCTGCGTACGCCACTGACGCCGACAATCGTCTTAATGATTAGGTTGAGCACGACGCTTACTAGCTACACTCGTCTCGAAAGAACGGGAGAACCCATTATTACTGAAGAGGGTTCTCTTATTTCACGGCGCGGCGACATAATTCAGCACGGCGACGTAATAGGCGAAGTAACAGCAACGACGCTATGCATTACCCAATTTTCGAAATTACCCGCCGCGGCACGCAAGGGTGCGGCCAGAAGTGCCCACGCAAGAGCCTCGGGGAGACATTCCCGGGCTTTTCAAAACAGGGTAAATTACGTTCGTTTCCTCCTCCATATAGGAGGAGGAGTGGGCGAAAAGTTTTTTTCACAAGCCCTCATTAGCCTTGCGTACGCTGCGCAAATCGCTGTCGGCGACTATCTCTCTCTCTCTCTTTACGTGCTCTTATAGCTTATTGTCGATTGCCTGGAAGGAAAGACACTTTGCGGAAACACACCCTGGGCGTTCCTTTAGTTTTCCGCTTTCCTGTTTGGATACACGCGTCAAGCGAGTTTCGCTGTTGCTGAACGTATTGACGGGACGCTGCAGACATTTAAGGAAGTCGCAAGACGGCACCTCGAAAGGTTAAGCTTTCGCGTCTGACGTGTCGGCAGTATACGGCTATTGGATTGGATTGGATAAACTTCGTTTATGCAGAGCGACGTTCTTACGCGCCGCGATGCGGGCCTCGGCGTCGTCCTGGCGGTTGGCTACTACTCAGCCGAGACCTGAGCTCGCCGTTGCCGGCGTGCGAGTCTCATGCCTTTCGAGCGCCGGCAGGACGGCCCAGTGTTTATGCTCGCAAGTGAAGCTCCTTGCGGCTTCTTCAAGCCTAGGTTACAGCCAAACTGCTGGAGGGCTTTATCTCTGGACGAACTACGGTCAACCAGTAGTCTTTAACTCGACTGGAGTCTAAAGACGTCGTAAAAATATAGACGGAGCAGTGACGTGGCCAGCTCGAGCGTTACTAAGTGTCTTGTTTTTTCAAGCGCTATCACTAACATGCCAACTGGTTCACTAACGCTCCTTAGCGCATTCCTTATCGTTCAGTAACCAGCACCAGAAATCGGAAGCGTGTATAAGCGATCGTGTCTGTCGCCGATCGCGGCCCGCAAACTTCACTGTTTTTAAACCGCGTAGTCGGTAAGCGAGCAGTGTATTTCCGATAAACCACTCTTCTCGCGTGACTGCACGAGATCTTCCGAGAAATCCGATCGCCGCTTATAAACTTTGCCCGCAGACAGAATAAAGCGTCTAGGTTTGGTTGCGCTGGCCATCGACGTAACCCTGGTTGTGACGAAATCATTTTGTTCGAAATCTCGCTTTGTTCGCAGTGTTTTGATGGTATGCCGCATGCGCAGAGCAAATAATCCCCGCTTTTAACGACTTATTGCTTACAACGTAGTTTTCCGTCCCACAGACTTCGTTGTGACGAGGTTGACGTACAAGCAAGCCATTAAGTAAAAGGAACTAATGAGCTGGCGGGAAGCATTTCTGGGTACGTATAACGGGCAACGTCGCCGCCACTTTTTTTTTCAATAAGGTATGCTTCTTTAAAACCTACAGGTTTACCCGTATCAGTGTAGCCGCTAAGTCATTTTTCTGCTACACTAGCGCGGGCGTGGGTCGGATTCACGGCCACGGAAGTGGCTGCATATATAATGTGTCGGTGAAATGCGAAATTTCCCGCGAGTGCGGAATATTAATTGGCGCGTTCAGATACATTTGATGGCCTAATTTAATGAACTAGCTCTTCAGTGCCAAAGTACAGTTTTGGCTTGTTGAAATATTTTTGGCTACTCCGGCACGCGCGAGGTGGGGTAGCCTCTAGAAGATTTCTTGGATAGCCCCCAGATTGCTGGGCCTTTAAGGGATATCCTACCGAAGGATTCTTGCATAGCTTTTCGAATGGTGTGGTGCTGCCTTCAAAGGATAGCCTCTCAAATGCTGGGGCGTAGACTTCGCAGGATAGCCCATCGAATGTTTCTTGTAGCCTTCACGGGATAGCCTGCGGAAGCACCGTTGGGCTAGTTGGAGACGAACTCGGCAATGTCGTGGTCAGCTCGCTTGTATGCTGGTTCGGTCAGTGCTAGCGGGCCAGGGTAGCAATAGGTGACGTGCAACTCGATTTGCGTCGTCTATACACCTGTGGTCCACAGATGGGTGGTCCGCAGACCCTAAGGGGGCGTGAGGGAATTTCTGGGGGTCTCCGAAGCTTTCCCTAGCTTTTTCTCACCCCCCCCCCCCCCCCCCCCCACAATATTATCTCAGTTTTGCAAACATTGCTGGTAATGCAAAAAGGTGGATTCGCTGCCTGACTGAAACTTTAATTTCTTAGCAGAATACATTCGTTTATACGTTGGAATTTTTGCAAAACACGCCATCCATGTAGAAAAACTAGACCCACAAAAGGCAGCATATATAGAGGTGTGTGGGCGACCCTTAGCTTGCGAGACCAAATAGTTGGACGTTATGGCACGGATGAGCAATAAGAGTGGACACAAAATGGGGGGGCGTTAAATAAGAACGTGGGCCACTTATGGGCAAGTGCAAATTGGTTCGCGTTGTGACACGGATCGGCATAGTTTGCATCACTTTGCAAGCCCGAAAGAAGTCCCCTACGCGCTCCAGGTTGAGAACCTCTGGTGTACACTATCCCTGTGCGAAAACGGAAAGTGCGGGAGGCAGTTATTAGCATGAAATACTTTTTTTTTTTCGAGAAAGGGAATGTTTTTAGAATTAACCGAAGCCATTGCATCGGCACGACAGAACATTAATCCCGTCCGCAGTCCGCACCACTCCCTGCTCCAAACGGCGCCGAAGCCGGGTTGTGCATACTGCCGACTTCGCACTTTGAGTTTGAGTTTATTTTGTTTGAAATGGTACATAAACAGGCAAGAAAATGTTGGGCAATAGCCGAAGATAGTGGAGGCCCATATACAAATGCGTTTGCAGTACTCTGAAGAAAGGGAGTCCTCTCCCTGAAACGTCAGTAAACTTTTTTCTATTTTCTACGTCTTTCTCGTTTGTCTCTGTCTATACTAACCTTATTTTTTTCGCGCTCTGTGTGAGTTTTAATCTTTTCAGACTATATTATATATATATATATATATATATATATATATATATATATATCTATATATATAATATATATATATATATATAATATATATATATATATATATATATATATATATATCCATGGAAAACAGTTTTGCGCCCCTGCTTGCCACTATTTGTATTGTCAGATATTTTTAAAGTTCGCTTTCCGGTGAGCTTGACACTAACGGATTTACAGCGGCGTCTTCCTGTCCGTGGAGAGCACAAAAGAAAAAAATTGAAACTTTTTTTTGTATCACATTTAATTTGAAGGACACTATTTGCGCACGCGTCGCCTTTTCATTTTGTTTTGCTCGGAAGAGGAACGTCCTACGGATGTTTGGTGCTTTCTTTATAGTTGAGTCGCTCTCACTCACTCGTTCCCATTCACTTCATTGAAAGGGAAACACGTTAAAAAAATCGCCGCGTATCTGCTCCTCTCGTTGAAAATGTCGTTGAAAGACGATAGATTGATTGATTGATTGTGGGGTTTAACGCGCCGACGCAACGCAGGCGATGAGGCGCGCCGTAGTGGAGGGCTCCGGATTAATTTTGACCACCTGGGGATCTTTATCGTGCGCCGAAATCTCGTACACACGGGCGTTTTTTGCTTTTCGCCTCCATCAGAAAAGCGGCCGCCGCGGCCGGGAATCGAAACCCGCGACCTCGCGCTCAGCAGCGCAACGCCTTAGCCACTGAGCCACCGCGGCGGGTGTTGAAAGACGATAGTCGACTGGCGTCCCTGCCAAGTAAAGGCCTCCCTTCTCTTTCCCACTCACCTCTCACGCTGTTCCTCTCCCGTCTCGTTCCTACCAAGATAACACGCCAAGGGGTTTGCTCAAGTCAATTTAAATTTGCCGCGTTCCACTGCTACAGGCGGGGTGTCTCGATGCCAGCGCTGCCGTACGGCAGAGACGCTCGTGAGTCGAGGCACCGAACTTAAAAGTATATATATACCAAGTTTCCCTACTTCACGAGCGTTCCAAGCGGAACGTGGATCCCATCTAGTGGACCCTTTCGTCGCTATTGCCATTTGTTCTCTTAAATGCCGCCAGGAGGTAGCGCTGGCAACAGCAGGCGACGGTTTTCTGCCGTTGATGTAGTATTTCATTTGCTATCGGAAAAACCAAGCATCCATAAATTTTTTATTATGGAACACTGCAACTATCACTTATGCATTGATTTTCTGCCTTATATTTGCGCAATGTCTTGCTCTTGTTCAACAATGTCGACAAGTACGAACACTGACACCGTAGACGTGTAGATTTGGCTTTGAGTATATAAAACTATTGCGCAGCATTCGCTTCACTTTGGCCTGAATCGAGTGACAGACAGACCGAAATTTCTGCGTTTAAGTAACCCAAGAAAGACTATCATATCGTCTTTAAAACGGTAAATGCGTGCGGATAGAACATCGCCCTATTCTAAAAATTATCTTCTTGGTTGCCCCTCTTCCCCACCCAGAAATTATTAAATTGATCATGACGGCAGCTTTAAGTTTTCTAAATATCTTCACTAGATTGTGGTGGCAGTGAACCTTTAGCAAAGAGAGCATCCCGGAATCAGGTAAAAAGTGCATTTAAATATATCCCATTCTACACTCTAAAGATATTGACGTTTTTAACCATTGTGATAAAGAAGCGTGTCTCAACCGCCTCTGCCCTATAAGTGCTACGTGTTTAAATTCGCGCACGTTTGACAGGCTTAGGAAAGTAGTCGGTAATAATATTTGTCATGGATTGAGTACGGGTACGACCACTTCAAAAGCGGCTAAAATCGCCTCCTTGGATGTTGCGGGCCGATATGGCAGCGAGACAAAACAGTCGAGGAAAATAGGTGCGAGGCGAATGTCGGCTGGACTTGGACGCAGACGACACATAGATCAAGTGACGGGACACGACGACGCACTTCAAAATATGATGCCCTGTCTTGAGCGATTCCGGTGTACCCATTGAAAAAAAAAAAAAAATAAGCGAATGAACCTGCATACGGCGATTTGTATGTACGAATTTTGAATTTTATTCTGGGTGGTGTGAATTAAGTCGTCATGCTTGCAAGGCGTCGAGTCAAGCGGCTTCTTAGGTATTATTTTCCCCCGCGATGCCATTTTTTGTAGCGTCAAACTTTGATTTTCCATTTGCAGCTTTAGTTGTTGAGCGGGGTTCGTAAGACTTCGTACGTCAATGCTGATGACGTATGTTTCCCAGGCGACAACTTCAGCTTAACGCAAGCAACGCGATGGAGCCCCCAAGAATATGGACCTTTTTGTATTTCGGCCTTGTTATTATGACCATTCGCTTCAACCCCGACAACGACGTCATCCGTGTAGGTGGCGAATCTTGCCGCTGTATCTTGTTCAAGCTTGCGGGCCGCTTTGTTCGTGGCTAGAATAAAAAGAAGTGGGCCAAGAATGGGTCCTTGAGGAACTACTCTGTCTAAAAAGAGTGTTTTAGGCATCACTGCGGATCTTAGATTTAGAAGCGCATGATTAAATAAAAGAAAATTAATCAATTTTTTTTCTGTAGTCTTGTTCTTAGTCTTCGATAAACGCACAAGTGATAACGAAGCGCATATCTGTCACGTTGTCCTTGTTTAATTCCAAATGTTAGCGGCCATTTATGGTGTGTTGCTCTGCCTGCCCCCCCCCCCCCCCCCCCCCTCCCAAAAGTCTTCCTTTCCAGCTGTGCTGTTCAATCACCGATGCTTGTTGTAAACAGGCATGGAAAAACAAAACTGCCGGTGTTTATATTTAGGCTAATTTTGAAAGAGACCAGGTAGTCTGAATCAAACGCATCCTGTCATTACGGCCCGCCAATAGTACCTCTGGAATTAGTTTCGGCTTGCAAAGCCGCCATCTTGAATCAGAACTAAAAGAATAATTGCTGAAAATCTATCTCGTTCGTTTGTTAGGATATATGACCGAAGGTTTCCTCTCGGGCGAGAAGTTCACAGCACCGAGGCATGGCGAGTCGTATTTCAACAATGAATTCAGTTGAAAAGCATTCACATATCGTTCACGTCGCTTGGCAGCTGACCTAACAAGACGATTCTGCAATTGAAATGTTCGTTCGGGTGATCGCGTGTGGACGCGTCTCCGCTTCGATGTTACTGAATGACTTCACGCGTCTGTTCGCGCGTTAAAAAGCCCGCCATTTCCCCGCTAGGACACGTGGCGGCTGCGGCGGAGGCCGCATTTGAACAACGCCTACAGTGACCACGAAACCGGCGCATTGTATGCGTCATTGCGTAGTATAGCCTATGTTGCCAAAAGAAGTAAAAAAAGAAAAATAAACGCCACAGCAGTAAGATGAAACTGCAGTCAACCACTTTACCAGAAAAATATAGAGCCTTTCCACAGATGAAAGGCCAGTGAAGCCGCATTGGCGGATAACTATACTGGCTGATAACTACAATTATGTGTGGTCACTTACTGTTGACCCAATAAGCATACAGTTTAGTGCTGGATATCACGAAGTTGACAAAAATTCGCAATTTTTTGTTACATCCACGTTTTCGTTACATGCAGGTTTTGAGTTAAGGCTCGCGTGAATGAAGCCGAAACGAAACCAAAATACTTGGAATAAGTGATGGTGAACTCACTTAAGGATTTAAGTGAGGATTTACGTGAACTTAAGGATTTATTTCAGTTAAAACTGCGTGATTTTCGCCTGCTGCTTCCCACAAACGTAGTCACTGCAGGGCACTTTAAAGAAGCAAGGTCACTAACCCCCCTATTCGCAAAGGTGTCTTAACCCGTTTAAGGATTAAACTTATGCTGAAAGATAGGGCGCCTTTTGGCGAACTTGATGCTCTTTTCCGCACTCAAAATTGTTGAGGGTGCTAGCTTTATACTGTACCGGGTCACGGCGTTTTTTATTTTTTCGCCGCCGGAGACGGCATTTAAAATTGCCAGTTTGTCTTGAAAATGCAAAACTTTTTCTGGCAGCAGGACTCACCACCGACGAACCGACACTACAGATAGCAGTGGAGACTCGCGACTACACGCCTACAGGCAGACCTTGCACCTAACTGACACCGCATTGACACTGGAAACGCACGCTAGTTTCCTGTGCGGGCGAAGTTCGCTAACTTAATTCTTTTCTCCATCCGATTTTTCAGAAAAAGGGCAATAAAGAAAGTTTCATCAACGTAGCGGATTCGTTACATCAAGATTAGCCGTCGCAACGCCTTCGTTACAGAGAGGTCGCAAACACATAAGGGTTTCACAATGGGGCTGGCAATGGGGGATTGAAAATTTTCGTTAAATCCAGGAATTCGTTTTATAGAGGTTAGTTACATCCAGGTTTAACTGTACATACGGACGACTTCCTTAGAATGAATTATAAATTGTTTTGGGGTAGTTTCAATAAAACAGGAGTCACAAACGTTTTTCTTTGTAGCCACGCTTCCTCCGCTTACAACTTCACCGCTAACTGACTAGTCATGACAAGTAAAATGAAACCCGGCAATGATGGAGTCGTCTTAGCGGTCAATTTCAGTGCGAGTTTTCCCAAGATACCTCAGAAGATTTTAATTTTATTTATTTATATACAATACTGCCAGTCTCTGCTGAGACCATGGCAGGTGGGGACAATGTACAGATACAAAGAACACTCATCACGCCAAGCTATAAGTAAGAGAAATGCGTGACAGCAACTTTGAACTTTACAGAAAAGCAATTTACACTACGTAATATTTGCACCTTGCACTCAATTATCTGAATTTTCATGATAAATAGAATAAGAAATTCACGCATCTCCACGAAGTGAATCATGACGCGTGGGCGAAGCACTGGAGATCGTTCTTACCGTAAATCACCCGTGAGAGTGCTTACTGCTAATAAAACGATTTCCAATCCAATCCAATCTAATTCAATCCAATGATCCTCGCGCATGCGCAGCACGGCTCTCCAAGAGCACACACACTCTCTCTCTAACGTTTTGTGAACATTTTATTTTGTTCTTGTTAACCTTTTGTGAACCTTTTGTACACAGATGTTTTGATTTACACGGTGCTGTGCCGTGAGCACGGACGCCGGACAAGCCTCGGCCTTAAGGAGCTTCGCCCCTAAAATTTAAACATTCTGCACTGGATACACCACTGCATATACGAAGTACAAGTACCCAATGGTTTGCGTGACGACATAATAGCACTGGCAACTAAGACAAGCTAGGAGATTTTTCAATTTTTGATTCGTAAACAGATAGCGACTTGCGTTAGCGGTGAGAGGGTCTAGCATATGCCAGTCATGGATGGCAAGATTGAGAGCTGTGGAGTATTTTACAGTAAAACTAGCTTCGGAGCGAGCGCGTGTGATTATTTGTCGACGCGATCAGAACCTAGCGCGAGACAGCTTCTTTGTAAAACCGAGCAATTAAGTGAGGCCGATGTTTCCTTTTTTTGCCTGTAAGGTGTTTCCACTTGCAGGCAAGTGCTCGGTCAATGTACTCCGCCTTGATATCTTTTTAAGGCCGCTTACTTTACGCCCGCAGCTGCACCGTCCGTCAAAGGGCGACCGGTTGGCTTCGTCTTTGATTGGCTTGACGTGATCGCGAGAGAGCCTATCGAACAAATGTTTTGAAGCGCCGGCACGAACGAACACTTTCTACAGTAATAAGAGCAGAACGTGGGCTCTGCGTTGTCGCCTGCCGTTTTCCAAATGAACCGACGCCAAGTTTCTACTGCGATGACGTTCTTTATTTTCTATTTTAATGTGTGACATTTAAGAAAAGAGAAATGCCTCTCTCGCCTGTCCAAGCGCGATTGTGCTGTTGGGATGCTTTGTCTTTAGTTAGAAGGCGTTTGGCGAAAGCGGAAAACATTTCGAAATGTCGTTCTATTTTTTCTAGCCATTGGGTAATAATGTGTCCTGTATTCTTTCAATGCATTTGAGACAAGCTTAAGGGGGGGGGGGTCGTTGAATTGAGAGCAGAATGAACTCAAATATCTGAGTTTTGTCTATAGAATTTTGAAGCAGTGCTACAACAGCTACAGTTTTTTTTTGCGATTTATTTCTTACTGTTACTAAGTTACTAATTTGTCCGGTTCTCACTGCTGCGGATTATTTTTTCAGCGTTTTAGATTTTACGTATTTTGTTTCTCCCGTGGCTGACTCGTAGAAAAAAACCTGCCGCCCGTTTACGACACGGTAGACCACGTGGAAGTGTTAGAACTAAGTTCTAACTTCGTAATTAAACATCTCACTGACGATTCGGTCTTGTGAGCCCACTAATTTTCACATATTACCTACGTAGCTAAGCTTTCCTTGCGTGGAGAACGATCTGTAATACAAAAGCAACGGGAAAATTTCTGAACGTATAAAAGCGCGACGCAAAGCACGTACATACGTAACTTTAGAGCCCCGGAAATGAATACTAAATCGTAGTTGAATTATTCAATTCGAAGTTTTGTATACGCGCGCACAGCTGGCATCTGCATTATTTTAGTACAAAAGTAGACGCATTTTCCTTGCGTACTTTACTCTTACACCAGCGTTTTCGATTTATTCTTAGAACAGGCGTGCTTAAATGAAATGCCACTCCTTAAAAGTAACCAATTTATTTCAGCGTTCGTTTCGGCTGCGTAAATCTCCCGCACAAATTTACACATTTACGACGCTTCGGCAACAAATGCGCCAGCTTTCACGCGAGTACTGAACGGCGATTATCACCGCACAACGGACAGTTTTTAAACAAACCCGCGCTTTGGTAGCGCATGCGTACTCACGCGAGGCTCGGCCGGCGCCATCTGCTTGAACGTCGTCGCCAACGAAATCGGCGGCACCACGGCGAGCGAGTTCACTGTTCGGGTTCCTGGCCAGCGTGGATGGCATTGGTGTCAAAGTGGTGCGCGCGGTACTCCGAAATGTGCTCGGCCGGGCTGCCGGCGGCTCCGAAGGCAGTGGCGACGGAGGGGTCAGCGTTAGTGGTCATGGTCCCAATTCGCCCTTAACAACGCCGAGCTTACAAGCACGTTCTATTCCACGTCGCCGGCTGCCTCTGCCGCGTCGTCTGCTCTTTCCTGCGTCGTCTGCGGGCTTCGTCTATCGTCTGCTCTGGTTCGGAGGCTCGTCTCACCGGAAAGCGCTGCGGATGTGAGATCAGGGGGAGAGGGAAGACGGATGGGAAAGGGCGCGCCGTTACTGGAAAGGGCAAACGCGACGCATTGAGGAATGCGCAGGGGTTCGAGCGTACTCCACGGTCTTTGTACTCTGGTTTAATTTATTGCGCCGGTTTTCGCTCGCCACGTGCCGTTCGCAATTCATTGAGTGCGCCGAGAGTACTGGTTTTACGGATCATGGTGCAAGCGAGATGGCAGGAAGTGGTGACACTTCGTCTCCCGTCTCGTGACTTGATACTGGCATAACGAGGATACTGGTCGTTCACTTCGCAATGCTACGTCAGCGTCAAGGTCTGTTCTCTTCGTGTATCAAGGTCCTGTGACGTTTGAGTTGGTTAAAAAAATTAGAGCGACACAGAACGATAGCAGACAAAAGTATTGGTGTGATGTGACGTGTTAGGTGTCGTATTTATGCAACGAACACCTATTTTTGTAAATGACAGCCCGACGTAATATTTAAACAACGCTTTTTGGTCACATACCCAAGGTTTTGAGTGCAGTAGCAGCGGAATTTTTTTTCACAAACAGATGTGTAAGGACATTTTTCTGTGCTGCGTTTTGTATTATGCGATTAGGATTTCCAATCGCTGCTTGTCAGTACGGCGTACGACACGGCCATGTTTACTCTGCCCTCATACACTTCTACCGTATCTCTTTTTTTATTATTATCTTGCTTTCCCGCTGTCTGCAGCAGACGGGAGGTTGACGTCCCGGATAGATTAAAAAGAGATAAGCGGCTGATTTCAGCATACAATTTGTTGCTGTCTACTTTCTACGTCCAGGGAACCGGTTTCGGTCCGAGCTACTTGTAGATTTCAGTGCGTTTGCGACAAAACACGAAACACACGTGGAAACGTTTTCCGCCAACGTTCCAAGTACACGCTGGCACTGAGGCATCTCTGTTGCGAATACGTCCCGACACAGCTGACGAAACAGAACAGACAGCTGGCACAACACATGCGCTGACCCGTGGCGACATCCCGTGACGTTCGGCAAAAAGTAGTGAAACAAAAGAGACAAGAGCAGGCCGTAGTGGTAATTAAAAATAGAAGCTTTTTTGTTCCTCCACATGCTGCGAACTGATAGCGGCAGACTGGCGGCCTTTTTCGAATGAATGGCTCTTTATAACCTGACATACGCTTATGAAATCATTAAGCAGACGTACAATTACAGGTTAAAAAGCAATTAGAAATTAGACCTATCAGTCTGTCGCGGCAGTGTCCGCTTTTTGTCTGCGCAATATACACTCTATCAGAATTTTTTCAAGCAACTTTGTAATTTCTGTCAATGTGTATGTTCCTTACAATCGCATTGCAAGAGGTGTGTTACTCGTTGTGAATGAACTACAACCATTTTTAAGCACCGAAATTTTAAGGACTGGAGAATTGTGCGGCAACGGGTGAAAATTATATTCTCTTGGAAACTGTACAGAGTGTTTGGTGCTATTCGGGCCAGCAATTAAAATGAGCAATTATTCCTAAATGCTCAGCAATAAAGCGTATAGTAACTTTGAGAGGGTGGGAACCGCATTACGCTATTGTTACACCTTTGGTTGTTACGAAATTAGTTTCAATAAAATATTTTTTTTTTTTACCGAGCGAGCACAGCCGGAAATTTTTATGTAGAAAGTTGTAGAGCGTAATAAAAAAATAGAATACTGAATGCACGAGTTTTCATGAAAAAATGAATAGTGCTGCGAGTTTTTTCAACACAGCAAAGAAAGCGCGCCAAATTCAAACCACCGGCTGGAGGAGAGCATATTTCAGGCCTAGTGTGTCTCAGAACGTTCCCGCTCTGGCAATCTCGCCCAGCGTCTATATTTTTGGGCATGTCATTCGAGCGATGCACATTATCCAGTGTTAAACGAATTTTGGTCGAAAAATGTTTTTAGACGCTCTTCGACCATGTGACTGACCATTTTCTGCTAAACTCTTCGGGTAAAATGCTAACTATTTTGATTGATTGATTGATTGATTGATTGATTGATTGATTGATTGATTGATTGATTGATTGATTGATTGATTGATTGATTGATTGATTGTAGGGTTTAACGCGCCGACGCAGCGCAGGCGATGAGGCGCGCCGTTGTAGAGGGCTCCGGATGGATTTTGACCACCTGGCGATCTTTAACGTGCACCGAAATCTCGTACACACGGGCGTTTTTCCTTTTCGCTCCACCAGAAAAGCGGCCGCCGCGGCCGCTCGATCCCGCGTCGAACTACTATTTTCATTGACCTAATTCACTAAGGAACAAATCGTAAACAGCGTATGTCGAATCACGCCACCTTCAATGACTGTGCATTAGTTCAGCGCTAAAAAATTCAGTGTTTCCAATTTTAGTTGTTGTTGTAAGTTGCGTGAAATGGAGGAAAATTAAAAAAAAAATTCTGCGGACACTTCAGCCTGCTGACATGCTTCGGAGGCGAAAGTCGGGTGATACTTATCAACGATTTTTTTACGATTACATCGCGTTTGCGTCTCTTTCGTCGCTTTTGTATCGTCGTCTTTTGGTACTGAATAAATCCGCAGGCTTTTTGACAGACACACCGTCTTTCCATCCCTTTCTTCGCTTTATTTTTTTGTTTTATGGCGCGAATTACTTCGGCAAGCAGACTTGTACACTCCAGAGCGTGCCTGGAACGAGAGTTCTGCGCAACTGGTATACACCTGTTCCACTCTCGTGTCAGTGCGTTCAGCCGTCACCTGGCACGCAAGATTATATAACTTCTACGCTTCCAATTCAAAGCGTTGGGAATTTTGCTCCTAATCAGGAACATTAGCCCCTCAAAGCTTTCACTCTTAAAAAAATGTTGTAGCATTCACTAACGGAACACTATCAAGTCGCTTGCCCCAGTATACACAAAGTACTTTAATTTTGATTTATTTGATTTTGTAGGGTTTAACGCGCCGACGCAGCGCAGGCGATGAGGCGCGCCGTAGTGGAGGGCTCCGGATTAATTTTGACCACCTGGGGATCTTTAACGCGCGCCGAAATCTCGTACACACGGGCGTTTTTGCTTTTCGCCTCCATCAGAAAAGCGGCCGCCGCGGCCGGGAATCGAACCCGCGACCTCGTGCTCAGAAGCGCAACGCCTTAGCCACTGAGCCACCGCGGCGGGTCTCTTCGATTTGCCTTTACTGCACTGCTTCTGTTGCGGAAGAGACATTGGCACACCTCCTAGGCCTCAAACAAGCCCGAGCCCGACACATGTGAGCGACATCGTCCAGACCGTCCTCCCGATTTTCACCAATGGACGCAAGCCCCTATAAGCACTACACTAAGCGAGCACAAGGACGCGGGTTCGATTCCCGGCCGCGGCGGCCGCTTTTCTGATGGAGGCGAAACGCTGAACCGCCTGTGTGTACGAGATTTCGGCGCACGTTAAAATCCACAGGTGGTCAAAATGAATCCGGAGCCCTCCTCTATAGTGCCTAGAGTAAACTGGCTATACCTACACTACGGCGCGCCTCATCGCCTGCGTTGCGTCGGTACATTAAACCCTATATAAAAATAAATCTATACAGCGACGTCGACCAGAATTTCAATGAAACAATTGCGCATCTGCAACTATTTCGCCCTCCATTAACGCAACGTAACGTAAACCAACCTAACATAACCTAACGAACAGAAAAAAATAATTTAATACACCAAAAATTATTTCCTAAGCCATGACAATTATAATTAAAACTTACAGGAGGCAAAAAACTGACTCTACAGGAAGGCACGACAAAACCTCTACACCACAACGGCCGAGGCTCTGGCCTGCGACAGGCAAGCCTTAAAAATTCAAATGTCGTCGAACGGCACTGCAGCCGTGGCTGTGGCGCTGATCCGACGGCACTCCAGACACTTCGTTACAGGAAATGTTCATAATTTTTCTGAAACTCGCCTATGCAATTATCTGTAGTACATGAATCCGCCTGCAAAATGTCGCTTCTTTTCCCTCGTTCTGTTTCAGTATACACATTTTTGGACTGTTCGGCCTAAAGCTTTCTCATGCTTGGGATGCCCTGCAGTGTTGCTAAATTGCGTGAAAGGAAAATAATAAGCGACCGTTCTGCAGAACGATATTATCAAATCTATAATGGTGAGGTTGCGTAGCAACACGGGGATGAGACGTCATAGGGAAGGTGTACTTACAAGATGTACAAAAGCGGCAACAGACGCAATGGCAGCTTGATGTTGTGGCGCTCGCCCAGCCGATCTTCGAGCATCGTCTTTCTCTCCTTCTCTTTCTGGTAGCACAGTTCTACCTACCCAAAGATGGAGAGGTTGGCCGCAGCTAGGAAAAAGGCTATGCTTAGAAATCATTAATTTAGGCTGCCGAACGTCCGTTACAATATATACCCGATCAAGTTGTTCTGTGATACTAATTCTGCCGCGTTACGATCGTGTGGTCCAGGCAGCTAATGCTTGTAGTCTTGCGGTCTTCCGGACCGTCGAGCCGCTTTTGGGAGCTCTCGAAACCAGGACAAGTCTGCAAAAAGTGATCAGTATTGCCGCGAACCATGCATTGGATTTGTTTATTTATGTTTTGTTTCTACCGCCCGGCTGCACCGGGTTGTGTTATCTGTGTCTCAAGTGAAGCGTGGATTCTATTCTTTCTTATGCCGCACGGGTTATCTCACTCAACAGGGAGAATGCTTCGCCCTAACGTCGCTAGCCCAGAGCAGTCCTCTTTTTGATCTAGTGTTCTCGATGTAATTCGACTGTTCGAGAAACACCCGCGCCGAAAGATAAATGCCCGCAAAGTAGACTCCACGGCATCCGATACCCGACACTCGCCTGCGCACGTCACTTTGTTGACTGTTGCTTCAACGCCTGTGTGTTCTTTGAGTTGTTAGGGGAGCACAAGTTCGCTCTAATAAACTTGTTTTTCCTTTAAGACAGCTGTGTCGTTTTTGGCTACGTGGCAATGCGTACGCATCATGCGTGTGTGGTACGATATGGGCTGAAGACCCGGCAAGGAGTGGCGTAGCGAGAAATATTTTTAGAGGGGTGTTATACCCCACCGGTAATTTTTTTTTTAAAGAGATAACTTCGCCCAACAGTATCACATTCTCGTTTTTACATTTAAATTTACATATTGTTACGGGACTCAGGTGGGCGATGCCTCACAGCGCCTTGACCCAAGAACGATGATGAAGACGACGACGAAGTACCTGGCGTGCACGCGCGCACCTTCGACGAGCTCGGTCATGGCCGCCGGCATTTCGTCGTCGTCGTCATCGTTCTCGGGTCGAGGCGCTGCGAGGCATCGGCCATTGAAGTCTCGTAAAAAGATCAAGTGTGTAAAGAGCATGAGCGGAGCATTTAGAAAATTTTGGGGGGTGTTTTGACACCGAAACACCCCCTGGCTACTCCCCTGCTTAGCATCATTATCTGAACTTACGCCCGAAGCTGTCAAAGGTCTGTGAAAATGTGTACCTGAGCAAGTTGTTTTCGTTTTTCGACGTATAGTAATTCTACAAGTGTACCAACATTTGTAGACTTTCGCGAATGTCTGTGCACCGAGTCGTTTACAGAAGCGCTGAACACCAGGACGAGCCCTCAGGAGGCGTTGACTATGCCATGCGCTATATCAATGCCAGTGTGGTATAATATGAGCTACAAGACCAAAACGTGATGTGCGTGGATCCATAGGTTAGGTGTGTGCGTTGGCTGGTGCGAGTACCGCACCACAGCAATTCTTCGAAACACAACCTTCTTTTGACAAGGGGTCCCCCGGAAGGTTTGACTAATGCGCTGAAATAGGCACACGTCTTGAGCGCCGAAGTCTCAGTTATTCCTGATCAATACGTAGAGTGTATTAAGTGGAGATATAGAAGCAGTGGATACATGACAGGATGCAGGCGTATCACCGCATCCGCGTGTTGCTGCCCGGGAGGGGTTGTCTGAGTGGACCGGGCGGCCTTCACAGGAAAGCTGAATGCCGGAGCCTTTGGGTGAATGGCTTAGGACCAAGATGCTTGATGTATTATATTGCGAAGGTGCTGCACTTCTTCCATTGGATCCGTGAAAATTACCACAGGTTGTGAACATTCTGGTCGAAGGGGCATGGCAGGGCTCGGGATGCTGCTGAGGAGAGGCAGCCGAAATGCTTGCTTTGACGTAAGTATAATCCCAATTGGATCAGGGCAAGCGTTCCGGGACAACATGGCTAGAACGAAACGACCGAGTGCTCGGAATCCGTCAGCAGTGGTCGATTCCAAGAAGGAAGCTCTGACGCTACAGCTGGTGGTAGCGAAGCCTCATAGACCATCCCAATGTTGTCACAGACGGTTATACCGTCGTGTAAAGGCGAGTGTCACTAGATAAGGCTACAGAGTATCGGCGCTCTTTTCTCCTATTGTTCCGTGCCGCCGCCGTGATCATTGGTCAATTCGCATCAGGTGACATTGGTTTACACTGCGACGGTTCATGGGCACCGCCATTTTGTTGTTTATGCATTTTCTGTCAGTCAACTGTGGTAGTCTCAGCTTATCCTCCCTGCTCTGCGGCTGCGCGCGATTGGCGTCGTTCCGAACGCCGATCAAAGATAACGCGCTTCACAGAATTTCAGCTGCAGAAGTGTGTCCGAAGACGCCGTGTTGCTGCGGCTTCGGCACGGTTGTTTACAAATTACCTCGTCAAAGTTAGCGGCGAGGCCACAGGAGCGGAAATCTGGCAACACTGATAAACACCAAAATGGCTACCGTTGCTCACTTGCCTGCTTCAGTGACGCTACTCTGTGTCTTATCTAGTGACACTTGGCGAGTGCATGCCGGTTGTCAGGATGAATGAACTTATCTATTATTGTCGAGGCTAACTGGTTCCTGCACAGTATAAATCGAAGTTAAACGAGGAAAAAAAAGTCAATATTCGTAATGGTTCTATTTCTAGGAAGGTCCTCTCCGCAACTGTCATATACCGTAATTAGTCTGGTACGTTCGTCGCGGCTGGAAGGCTGCACACACGATGAGGCGAGCTGTCTTTGTGGGGTGGTCTTTATTTAAAATTCTTTACTTATTTATGCCTTTGTTTAAATCCGGCGAACTAACAACGGCAATTGATGGTAATTACCTCAGGCTTCCTGGAGCCATGTTGTTGCTGATCCTGAGGCCGTGATTACATTTCTCGCTGACGTATCTTTTCTGCCGAAATTGTTACAATCAAACACTCTCATTTATCTTGGAATTTATTGTCACGGGAACGAGAAAGTGCTTGCGAGTTTATTCATTGTTTCATCTAACAAATCACACACACGCAGTTCCACCAGAGATGAACTTTTCTTGTTGCCACTTCTTAGACTCGAATCTGCAAGGAAGAAGCAGAAAGCTTTATCAGCATTTCTACGAGACATGTTACGGATTCTTAGCGTGGACACGTGATGACCAAGTGATAACTTTCTTCAATTAAAGATGTAAGGTTAAGTTGCACAGTCAATGTCTTCATCCTTTGATCTCCTGGCTACATTGATTTTAGCTGTAAAAAGAATGAGCGGTGCTTTATGAACTTGTAGTTACTGCGTTAACCACCTAGCTGTTTCTTTGCGGTTCTAGCTCATTCACAGCAAGTGGCCTGACGAAATGCCCACAACGATGCTCAGCAAAGAAGAAACATGTCATCCACCTGCAGGAGTAGGTCGGAACGCTCATGCGGTTAGTTACGGAAACTAGACAGGCTACCGCAATCACATCTGCACGCTCGTAAGTCTTTCTAATTTCCTTATTTTTAAACTCAGGTGGAGGGAGGGACTTCTACCTTAACTTGCATCTCGCGGCTTTGGAATTCTGCTGGACAAGGGGAGAACTTGTATTCAAAATAAACTGCGGCGTATTCGTTTATAATGGTTAAGCTGTTAACTACATGAGCACTAAATGTTGCGCCTATGTCGTGAGACTTTACGTGAGGTCCACCGAGTCTTACAGCTTTGTTGAGAGCTTGGTCGATGTCCCTGATGAGGTCATCCGAGTTTTCGAGGCCGACCGAGAGCCTGATTAGGTTGTCGGTGATTCCCAGCAGCCTGCGCTGCTCCTCGGGCAATGCCGCGTGAGTCATAACTGCCCTGAAGAGGGGAGCAACAAGAACAACATATTTTAATTGGGATGAATTGAAATGGGGAAAGTAAACATCAAGGTTTTGCTGAATTTTCACAGCACTTGAAGCACCAGGGTGTGCTTATATCACATTTTAGTTCTGTATCCGATACGAGAGATAAATAAGTGATAAATTCGTCATTCTTTGAAGATGACCCAAAGAAATATGCCTGAAGTGTGATAAAAGGCCCTAGGGCCTTAGTCTCCCAAAAGAAGCGAAAAAAAAGCTGGTTAACCTTCATAAGATGCTGAAAGCATGAAATGCTAGAAGGAGCCTTAGCCAGTGGGACATAAAGCAGGTAATCAAGGTGGCACTTTCGCGCGTTTCGGGCACCTTTTATCAATGCTTTGGTTGTTCTTTCGTCTTATCGACTTCCCGACAGTTTATAAATCGTGTTTTCTAAGCCCCGCAATTGTATTTATATAACAGCAGGAGAGTTGTCTCTCCTCTGCTCATGGCCTGTGAGGTCTCTTCTCAATTCCAGGAGAGTGTTTATTTTCCAGATAAGGGCTCAAACAGTCTGTAGCTGAAGACATGCCCGAAAAGAAATGTTAGATACTATTGGGCACTGCTAAAGGCCAAAAGGTGCATTCTGATGAGGGACACTCACGGGAGTTCAGCGAGGCTCTCGGTAGAACCGAGGCTGTCAGCCAAAGTGACAATCTTCAGGTTTTTGAGGAAGAGGGTGGACTCCTTGAGGCCACCTTTGAGCCGGAACGTCACCATTCCGCTGAAGCCGGAGCACTGGCGCTGGGCGACATCGTGCTGCGGGTGGCTGGGGAGGCCTGCGCGGTGCCCGCAGAGATTCGCCTAAATGAATGCTTTACAGTTAAACCTGAATGTAACGAAGTTGACAAAAATTCGCAATTTTTCGTTACGTGCAGGTTTTGTGTTAAGGCTCGCGGGAAGGAAGCGGAAATGAAGCCAAAATGCTAGACATCAGTGAAGGTGGACACACCCTTCATGAATTTATTTCACAGCGAAAAACTGCGTGAGTTGGTCGTGCTGCTTTCGCGTGACCTTAGGCACCTTAGGCGCCCAAAAAGCACGGCATGACGCGGCGTTCCCAAAAAGTAAGGCCACTTACCCTCGTGTCACCAAACGAGACTTCAGTATCGATTTTGCCTTTTGACACTTTTCAGCGCTTTAACGCGTTTCAATAACTAAACTTCTGCTGAAAGGGTGCATTCTTGCAAACTTGGTGCCCTTTTCCGCACTCTAAATTGTTTAAAGGGTGCTAGTTGGGATACTGTACCAGCCGGCGACATGCTCTTTCTCGCCGGCGGAGAGGGCATTTAAAATTGTGCGCTTGTCTTGAAAAGACACAACTTTTAGTTTTCTTACAGTAGAACTCATCACCGACTACCTAGCACCTCAAAACTTCCCTCGAACCAAAGCCCCTCTCCCACATAGAAACGCGCGGTAGTTCGCCGTGCGGGCGAAGTGTAAACCCTTGAAGTGTAAACCCTGAAAACCTTGAAAACCCTTGAATTTGAAAACTTGTTTCTAAGGCGTGGAAAGTTCTGGACTTTGCAGATCCATGAAAATCCTTGAATGCTTGAATTTTTCCTTTAATAAGCATAAAAATAATCTAAGGCCACGTAAAGTTTGAGTGAATATATGTTGCTTGGTAGATCTTCTTTTTGGCAAATAAAACTTTCCAGTTTGTAACACATTGGAAATGCTACAAAATGTCACAACGTGTTAGAGATGGTGATGGTAGTCATCTAACTAACAAACAATAATTACAAATCACCGAAAAAGATGTCGCTGGAGCCATCGTTCCGACAAGGGGACTTGTCCGAAGAAACGTCCCCTTGTTGAAAAAATGGCTCCAGCCACATTTGCATTTTTGAGGACTTCTCATCATTTCAAGCCTCCATCTCATCCTGAACTTCGGTCTTTTTTAGAGTTCTAACAGACAATGTGGCCCTTAAGAATTTACACAGACAGCCTTGAGAGTGCTTGAAAAACCTTGAATTTTCGTCATATAAGTCATCGTGGACCCTGACGTAACTCTTTTCATGACACGAGGTACTGAGGCATAGGAGACAGTAAAGAAAGATGTGTGTAAATATCAAGCCCGTATAGGACGGCTTCACTATTTAGCTGGAATCAGGTCTAAAAATTTCACTTGTGCTATTAAATCGTTAAAAACGCGCTTTTTCTGTCCAGCGCGTTTTCAACTGTTCAGCAGAGTGGAATTTTTAGACCTACTTTCATTCCACGCATAATCACAACCTGGTCTTCGACACCAGCCATCCTCATTGTCTTCGGTTTTGCTTTTGTTCTCGCTGATCGATTTTAGTGTTTACGCCTTCATCTGTCATATATAACCACATGCTTTGGCGCTTTTTGGCGCCTTGCGCCATTAACATAAAACTATCATCATCATCACATATGGAACTCATGGATATTATCATTTATAATGCTTAAAGGAACCATGAAGAGAAAATACAACTTCGTTTAATTTGAAAGAACTAGAATTCAGTATCTCACTCAGCTCCATTACAGCCACAAAAGATGTTTTTTTAACGAAAAAAAAGCAATAATTATTTAAAAACTTTCAAATTTTGCGCCACGATGACGTGTTATGAGCAAGAATGACGTCACGCGGGCAAACAATGGGCTTCCTCGATTATCAGTCCCGGATCATCCGCGGACTGCCCGAGACGCGATCCGGCGCTCGATTTTTCCATGTATTCCTATGGGACTTCCGGTCGGAACACAGTCCTCGGACTGTCCGCGGATCGTCCAGGACCGGTAAGTCGAGGATGCCCAATAAAACATAATTTTCAGTGCGTTAACTGCACGTTAGCATACAAGTGATGCGGTCAAATGGAAATAGAGGCCCCATTACAGACGTCCAGTCATGTGTCGTCGCGACAGGTCAGTTAGGCGGCCGTCAATCGCACAAACAAGGTTCCGTGACGCCATAGAAAAGTTGCGGGAAATTGGCTAGGGGGTCGCGATTGGTATCATTGCTATCGGGACTAAGCAGTATTTATAATAAACCCAACTTGTATTTTGTCTTCATAGCTCCTATAAAGAATATGAGAGTTCATAGTTAAGTTACGTGTATTCACCGGACAAACACTTCCCGGGGACGGCGTGGCATAATCAGCTATCGAATTCACAACCGAGAGGCCAGACACTTCCCGGGACTTACCCGGGTGCATGACCTTGTCGACGAGTGGATGCGCTTCAAGAAACCTGGCCACCTTGAGGCCATTCTCCATGTGCCGTTCCATGCGCACGTGCAGCGTCTTTAGGCCCCGGTTGACGAGGAAGCAGTCGAAGGGCGAAGGCACGGCACCCGCAGCTGCAACATTGAATCGAAGGGGCTAACTTGTTTGAATTCAAAATATGCACTTCTTTTTGCGCAATAATATGCTTGCACGAATCTCGGAATTTGATAGCGCGCTGCTGTTTGCCACCCTTATAACTTCTCTGTCTGCGCCTGTCATTAATCGCTTGTCCTAAAAGCCAGTATGCTTAAATGCATCATTTTACAGTTCCCAATGTAGAGGATTCAAACGCACGTCATTCTAGAGGCAAAAGAACGTTTTGCCAATGACCCTAAGTTGAACCTCGTTATAACGATCACTGATATAGCGAATTATCGGCTATAGCGAACTAAATACGAACTTTGGTTGGCCCCCTTTATTCGTGTGTTATGACGAAACCTAAACCACTATAGCCGCGTGCTATATCGGTTGTGGGGAGCGCCTTGGCACGACACCTTCTGGCCTAGAGGGTGTTGCCCAGAGCCCCACGCCGCGAGCTCCCTTCCCTTGCCCTCCTCGCCTGCCGTGCGGCTACCGGGCCGCAAGACTTGGAGACGTCGGCGCCCGAGAGATGGTGCTGGCGGACACGGGGCAGCGGGCGGTGAGGTGAGGGAGCTGGCGCTGGTGAAGAAGAACCGTGCGCGGGGACTGAGACTCGGACTGGGGACGCAGAGAGTGTTTTCGGTGCTGGTGTGCGTGTGTATGCCCGGACGAGGATGTAAGTAAAGAGTTCTTTCACGCAACAGTGTGCCTCATTCCTTGGCATGCCGTAGAGAGCAGGCCCACACGGTTATAACGAAAAAATATTTGAGGAAGGCTGATAAGCTAAGTACAAAAGCTCCCGATGTCCAAAACTGCGGAAGCAGTAAAAGCCCTTTCGTTCGTGGACAATGTAAAAAACTTCGCCCTGCTCGGTGCTGTGAACAGCCACCTGACGAAGATCACATCCCACTACAAATAGATAAGAACAGGCCTGTTTTGTCGACCACCCTTTTTGTTCTGTTGTAAGTTCACTTTCGCGTGTTCTGGTCTATTTAGTTTGAAATGCCATAAGGAGACAGTGAAGGTTTACCTTGTTTATAGTGGTTTGGAGCCTAGCGTATAGTGTTTTTGTATGCAAGATTTTTGCGCTAGCCAGATTGCCCATTTGCTCAAGCCAATTTTTACTGCCCCAATACTACTCGTTATAACGAGGTTCGACTGCATACGGGAATGTACTTGATGGCAACCCTACTCTCCTGCTAGGGTGGCTAGAATCCACCCTGCTCCTGCGATAAATTCGCATGGCTGAGCACAGGAGAAGGAGGAGGAAGTGGAAGATAAAATGACAGTTGGTTGGTAGATGGCTGCTTTTGAAGCGCCGCCCGTGTTTATGTGTTACTTCGTGGGTGCATAACAGTGAGGTAGGCTTTAGAGTACGCACGAATATTCAGAGTACAAATTCCTTGTGGTCGAATCTCCACCGTTCGTGCTCTGAGTTATTGATTAAAGCGAAACTTTATCTGCCTCACTTATGGCGTTAGATGTCGGGCCAGAGCGCACTTCAGGAAAGCCAACTTTACAAAATAGGTTTCACGAAACGATGATGATGATGATAATGAAAAGTGAATGCACATCAAGCGCCTCAAAAAAAAAAAAAAAAAAAAAACGCTTTCCGTGGTCGGCATCGAAACTGGCTCCCTCGCGTTATGAAGCCGACGTCTATCCGATTGCGCCATTATGACACGATCCAAGCAGTTTGGATTTTGGGCTTTGACTTTGACTCAGGTTGCGCGGGACAAAGCTTCACGTTTTAACTATCTTTCTCCTGAGAAAGATGCTTTTATTTTTTGGTTATTTATTTAGTACTCAACTTACTGACTGACTGAAACGGTACAAACCGCTTTATAAAGCGTAGTTCAATACACCTCTGCGAGTGGGTCGCATATTCATGAACCCCTATCATTTAATTGCATACGTTTTCCTGCGTGTCTGTATAAAATTATTTCTATCCATTCATATTTATCTTTAACCCTACCACTAACATTCTTAAGCGTTCTTTGCATGTCTACAGTGGGCTGAGCGAGAAAATGTATCCCCAGGTATCAGGTGGCTTAAGTATTACCAATTTACTTATGTCGCTGACTTCTCCTGTTTCTGTATCCGTTCGTGCGCCTGTGTTTCTGTTGGTCGTGCGTGTGTGGCTTTAAGATAGTATTCCCGCGTAATTTACTGCAGTGAAAAGAAAAAAAAGCATCCATGAATATTTCAATAAACGAACACTGTAAATATCCCTTGTGTACTAATTTCCTGTCTTATATTTGCGTAATGTCTTGTTCTTGTTCAACAAAGTTGTCAAGTATGAGCACATAAACAGGGCTTAGGCGTTTACCTTTGGCTGTGAGTCTATAAGACTATTGCGCAATATCTATGGTACTTTGGCCGGGTGGGTGAATCAAGTCACAGACAGACAGACAGACCAAAATTTCTGGGTAGCCCCAGTAGCCCAAGAAAGGCTATAGTCTTTAAAACACTTACCATTTTGGAAGTATCGCAGTTGCTCGTTTATCTTCTCGTCATTCGTGCAAACGGCTCCCATCACCACATCCGAGTGTCCTGCGGTTGTCATACAATTGTGCCAATAATGCGTGAAATCCCACATTTTTGTACCTCCGAGGTAGCAAGCAAGGAATTACTGTCAAGCTCTGCGTGGCATGAGAGGTTTGTATGAGACATACTGGCTTCCTCACGGGCGATTGTGGCTTTTTCTATCAGCTCCATCTCAACGGGAAACATTTTGCGTCCATATTCACTAAGCCTAACGTAAATTAACTGATATCTTGCAGCATTTTGTTCGTTAATTTTTTTGCAGCACCTTGTTTATCGCATCCGATGGGGAAGGGTGTCTTCTGGCAGTGCGCAGAGAGGGATAAATTGGTAAAGCAGTGACATGAGGACGATTTTGTTTCAACGCTTTCTGTGCTTCGGCTTCAATACTTTCTTGAAACAATGCGACGAGGTCGGACAACAGAGCATGGCGCGACGCAAGATAACCTCACCTCCTGCTTCTCTGGGTCGAGGGTTATTTTCAGTAGAGGCACGTGCAAGTACAGAGCCATGAGGGTCTGCCTCGAGCTTTCCTTTGAACAGAGTTAAATCCCGGATAACGCGATTATGCGCAGGCCACTGTTGCTATGGGAATGACCACTACTGCCTACAAACGCTGTATTTGGGCTGGCCCTGTTGCTACACCTCGTTGGTTGCTACAACAGCCCTGTTGCTACAACCTGATTAGTGCTGTTGCGATGAAATGACGTGTCCCCCTTGAAGACCTAATAAAACTTCGGTTCTTCCGCTTGGCTTTGAATCAGGGCCTAATGCGAAAATCTCGGCCGCATGTGACAAAGGCAGCGGTGCTAGCATTGCAGTCTAGCTCGAAGTGTCACCAGCTGTAATGGCACAAGCAACGACGAGGTTTAGGTGTAGTGAACAACGCCATGGTCAGCCAGTTACGGGCGGAAGAAATTGGCTGCGTTGAAAGGCGCGTCCAACACTTTTCTTTGGTGGACTCTTTATCATTTATACAAGGAAAGAGACCTGCCCACTTTCCAGACCCGAATCACTCCCTAAACTGGACTCTAGAGACGTCTGTGAAGGCAAATCGGCACAAGCACATCTATGGCTGTGGTTTCAAGTTCATGCTAGGGCAGCTGTTCCTTTTGAAGATGCGAGCAGGGGACTCCAAGTGTTGTGCTAACACAATGTGCTCGCCTACACACGTCAGCGAAGCCTTTGGAAGCTCACAAAGAAAACCTGGCATGTGTAGATCGCCAAACCATCGTTGTGGGCTTATTTCACGAGCTGTAGAATTCAAATGAGCGCAATATAAATAGATCATTACAAGCGTTTGATTTGTGGAAGTTAATCTGGATGAAAATAGTCAAAGGATAAGTGCAGAAGCAGACAAAAGCAACGGAACTCCACCGACCGCCTAAGTAAATCCTGAGACATCTCGGCACTTACCGTTCATGTATTTGGTCAGTGAGTGGACGGATATGTCAGCACCGAGTAGGAGTGGCTTCTGCAGTGAAAAGGAGACGACATAATGAGTTAAACGAGCATGTGACAAGGCTTGGTTTACTTGGCGTCTCTTTCATAACCATCATTTATTTACCCTTAGAGGCACTGTCTTGGACATCACATAAGGGGGTGGGGGCAGAAACGAGGGCTTGCGATGGTCTTGATAAATAAAGAGAAAACACGACAACAAAAACAAAATAACGTAAACACGACAACAGAAAGAACAAGATTACATAAACATGACAACATCAATAACAAGAAGATTGCACAAATAGGGGAAAGCGAAAATCATGACAGCGTGTACGTGTTCGGAGAAATAAAAGAAAAACAAGACAGGAGGAAAAACAAATGAAACACCAAAGAGAAAAAAAATCAGCCAACATGTGAAGCAGGTAAAGACGTTTTGGGGGAGCAACAAGAAAGGACTCATCCCAGCAGCCGTTCGACTGCATGGGGTAACAAGGGCTTTAAAAAAACGAGTGAGAAAATACAACAGATTTAACATCATCCATAAAAAGGTGAGCCAGCAGTATGGAGGGTACACAAGCAAATTTGGCGCACTACAAGGTTGTAGTGATCCCTGCAGCAGTTTGAGCGCATGTAATCATTCGTTGATCATCAAGGAAACTTTTCAGGAAGCTCGTCTACGAACCTGAAAGTAGGAGGACATGAAGGTGTTGTCGACGGCAACGATGGCTTCGCACTTTTTGTGGACAATTTCGCAGACAGCCTTGATGTCAACCACTTTCATGGTCGGGTTGCTCGGGGTTTCCAGCCATACAAGCTTTGAAATGAAAAAAAGAAAAAGGTGGAAAATTAACAATCGTTTTCAGCACTTTCCTCTGTTGCCACAGTTAAAGGAACCCTGCAACGCTTTTTTCAGTTTTTTTTAAAATCCTAAATGCTTCCAGATCGTAGTCACGAAACACACCCAGTACTTAGATTATGGGGACGCGGAGTACTTCAGTCAAAAATTACTGCTCTATGCCCATCAGATAACTTGTAAACTCGCTCAAAAGATTTTTCTCTCTTTCCCGGTTCTGACGCGCTTCGACGGCTCTAATTGCATCACTAAGGCCATGTAGCGGCTGTTGGCCGGTTTTCCTTCAGTTGCAGCAATGAACGCCTTTCGATAGCAAATTTAAAAATAAAGCCACAAAAACAAAGCAGAAATGGAAGGCGTATCTGCTGCGACGAGCAAATCACGCAGTGCCGCTCCGTGCTGGCAATAATTTTAGCTTCCACAGTGGTTCCAGACGCGAAGGAAAGAGTAAAAGCGCTTATCTAAAGTGTTGCAGGGTCCCCTTAAGAACGTCCAGTATGCATCCTTTTGGAACTGATCAAGGTGCGGTGAAAAAGCTGCTCGGTTGGTTTTCAATGTTGAACTCGAAAAAAGCGTGCGAAATATATAACCTGTAGCTCGAACGCGAGTCTTTCTGTTACACACTGAGGGACATCGACGCAATATTTACGTTACTTGCTTTACAGCAAATCCTCGTGTAGAAGGGAGGGCGCAAAACTCCACCGCCAACTCATGAACAGTCTGTACACATTCCTAGAGCACATTATAAAGTGATAAGTAATTATTGTTCTCGTGTTTCCGGGTTTGCCAGAAAAATCTTACTCCGAGATATATACTTTCTATGAGTTCAAATTCCGCGCTAAATCAGTTCAACGGGCAAACTTGCAGGTGGTATTTACTGAAAAGTTTGGCTGTCAGTTTCTTCGCTTGGAAACACTGGAAACGGCCACGGACATGGCCGAAGCGCCACGGACAGTACTTTTGGCGGGTTTTCAATAAATGTTTGAGTCAGCGCTTGTCCTGTGGTTATTTTTCTGTCTGTCTCATCTTTCGCGCGGTGATTAGTTATGCTCCTTGTTTGTTTAGTGTTTCGGAAATTGCCGTCGTAGGATTGCACCTTGGATCTGCTGGGTTGGATGGATATTTTTCAGCTGGCATAATTATGTCTGACTAAACGGTTCCTTGACGGGGAGTAAGCGATCCTCACGTATGCGGCGGTGTGCGGTTACCCACGCCGCTAACTGCACTCGCGCACCGGGATTTGATTCCCCGCGCGTCTCGTTATTGCGCGCACAGTTTGACATGTTTAAAGACATGTCGCGGCAAAATGCTACTGTGTAGGGTGCCTCGATGCCGGCGCCGCCGTACAGGTGGAGACACCGTTTGAACGAACCCGGCGGTGCCGCCGCTTTTGGGTCAAAGTGCTCAACGCGTTGTTCTTTTCGTTTCCCTCAAGGACCCAGCAATGCGAAACCGATAAGATGATTCAAATTTCGCGAGTGGACGGCGTTTCGGCGGTAATTTTAGCGTGGTGTTGATACAATGACTTGCTGCGGCAGCGAGCGAGTGACCCAAAACGACGGCGCCAGCATTACGTGTCTCCACCCTGTAGGGTGTCTTGATTCACTGGTCCCATAGAGATAACTTGTCCGCCGTACAGGGTGGAGACACGTATACGCTGGCGCCGCCAGTTTGGGTCACTCGCTCGCCGCCGCAGCAAGTCATTGTATCAACACCACGCTAAAATTATCTCCGCAACGCGGTTTACTGACGAAGGTTGAATCATCTTATCTGTTTCGCGTTGCTGGGTCTTGTGGGAAACGAAAAAACAACGCGTTGAGCACGTTGACCCAGTTGCGGCGGCACGGTACCCTTCGAAGGGTGTCTCCACTCTGTACGGCGGCGCTGGAATCGAGGCACCCTAAAACAAGCCGCCGGGGAGAGCGAACAAGAGGAAATCAACGTACAAAGGCACAATGACGAGAGAGGGCGCGAAGGAGGAAGGGAGTAACGTGAAAGCTGGCGGACAGCGCCGCGGGGGCATTATCAGAACACGCAAATGCTTTTGTGGGCCGCAGTCGGCGCTCCTCTTTATCTTACTCCGTGCACACGGCCATCTATAATGAGACAAACAAGCGTTCCGCAATCCGCACGAGTATACTTTGCAATCATTATCTGGAAAGGCCAGTGAATTGTTCGACTATGCTCGCAGCCACGCAGCAATAGTAGTTTCCACTTGAAGCACGTTATATTTAACCCTGCGAACTGTGCGAGTAGTACAAGTTTTAAATAAGGTTCATACAGAATTACAGCAACGTGTGTGTTATTTAAGCAGGCGATAGCCCTCAGTACGCCGTTGGAAGCCTGTTCAAACACGGATTTCATATGATCTCATTAAGCGGTCCACACTTAAATAAATCTTATAGGACCATGTGAATACGGTCGACCCATGAGGGGTCCATCGATATGTAAATTCTGATGGGTCTTTGCGGGCCCATCTCAACCTCCGTACAAAGTTCGGACCTCCAAGTCCTTATGGAGCCTATATGGTGACATACTGAGCTCCATACAGCGTCATGTGAGGTCTGTTAAGGGTGATAGACAGGTTCATACAACTCACATAGTTCCCATGCTGGGAACATTGGGACCATGTGGGGTTATAGATGGTGATGATTGTCATAGCGACTAAAATTCCCTTGGTACATGGGTTCCAGAAGTGAATTTTAAATCCATATCACAGCTGCGACTATGTGTAGAATAAATACGAGAGTACGTGCACAACAGATTCCTATTAACAACTCCTTTGAATCTTCCTGCGCATGCAAGGCGCACTGCTCATACGTATACACTTGATGAATTCCGTATGTTAAGCTTAAAGTTAAGCCCAATAACGCGAACACTTAAGGAAATGTTAACCTTCTCGGTACTCTGGACACAACCTACTGGATTGCTGATTGCGTCGCCTTGTGGAGTTGCGTTGGCCTACAGTGTTCATGTGGGAATTCTTCCGAGCCCGTGGAAACTGTTGTGGACTTTTCCGAGAGCCTTTACAAGCCCTCGGCACGGTATAGCACCTCCGCACGCAGTCGTGCTGTTAAAGGGACGCTGCAACGCTTTTCTGAACTTTTTTTGAAATCCTAAATGCTTGCAGAACGTAGTCACGAAACACACCCAGTACTTGGATTAGGGGGACGCAAAGTACTTCAGTCAAAAATTACGGCTCTATGCCCATCAGATAACTTGTAAACTCGCTCAAAAGACTTTTCTCTCTTTCCCGGTTCTGACGTTCTTCGACGGCTCGAATTACGTCACTGAAGCCATGTAGCGGCTCTTGCCCGGTTTTCCTTCAGTTGGAGCAATGGACGCTTTTCGATAGCAACTTAAAAAAAAAAGCCCACAAAACAAAGCAGAAATGGAAGGCGTATCTGGTGCGACGAGCAAATCACGCAGTGCCGCTCCGTGCTGGCGATAAATATAGCTTTCTCAGGGGTTCCAGACACGAGGGAAAGAGTGAAAGCGTTTATCGAAAGTGTTGCATGGTCCTTTTAAGTGGCCAAGTGTGCACGCTTTTCAAAACAAAAACACCTCGTATTGACAGATGTGGCCCAAGTCTGCGGGAAAACGCATTCCTCTCGAAAAAAACGATGGTTCGACTCTTGGCTGGGGCTGAAAGTCTACGTTACACTCGTTTTGCGCATAGGACTATACAGCATACCTTTGTGTTCGGCCTTAGGGCTGGTTCGAGGTTGCTGATATCCGTGAGGTCGACAAAGGTCACTTCGAAACCCCGACGTATCAGCAAGTCTTTGAACAGGCAGTGAGTCCCTGAAAGAAAAGGACAGGAGTATTCGCCATTAGCTCTCTTGGAAGAAAGTTGCCGCAACACAGCACAGTCAAACCTCGTTATAACGAAGTAGCATCGGGACAGCAAACTAGTTCGTTATATCCGATATTTGTTGTAAAAGTAGAGGTAGAAATTGGCTCTAACAAATCGAAAATCTGGCTCGCGCAAAAATACTTGGTACAGGAATGCATTTTTTAAGGCTTCTAATCCACTATAAACAAGGTAACCCTTACCTTTCTCCTTGTTGCATTCCAACCTCAATGAACCGGAACACGAGTACGTGAACTTACAACAGAACCAAGTTCACTTGACAATACAGGCCTGCGTCCATATATTTATTTGATGAAGGATGTGATCTTTGTTTGTTGGCTATATACTCACAGTACTGAACAGGATGAAGTTTTCCAGTGTCCACGAACAAAATGGCCTTAACACTTCTGCAGTTTTGGACGACAGTTTTTTTTTT